>JAQQSV010000421.1:0-68904 GCA_028646515.1 Pseudochirops corinnae
GTGTATATATGAGTACATAGAGAGCACAAGATCAATTGAATAGGAAGGGACAATACTCTAGAAGGTGAAATGCTGAGGTGGGAGAGGATTAGAATGAGAGGAGACAGGGAGAGACAGAATGGGGTTAATCATCTCATAGAAGAGGCAAAGGATAATTGTTACAATGGAGAGGAAGAACAGGAAGGCAAAAGGGAAAGAGTCAACCTTACTCTCATTGAACTTGGCTTAGGGAAGGAATGACATAAACTCTAAACTGGATGTCTTGCCACACAGGAGAGTAGGAGGGATGGGGATGAGAGGTGGGATGACAGAGGGGAGGGCAAGGTGGGGGAGAGGGTTGATGGAAGAACACACTTCTGTAAAGGAACAGGGACAGGGACAGGGTAGAGAATAGAATGGGGGGGCAGGATAGGAAGTAGGGACATATAATAAGTCTCTCACAATATGCCCACTGTGGAGAGGTTCTGTGTAATTATACATGTACAGCCTGTATTTAATTGCTTGTCCTTCCAGTAGGGGTGGGTGATGAGGGAGGAAGGGAAAGAATCTAGAATTTAGAGTTCTATAATCAAATGTTAAATACATATATATATATATATATATATATATATACACACACATATATATGATAATTATTATTATTAACTACATCCAACTGGGAATTAAGAAACACAGGCACTGTGGTAGGGAGATCTATCCTGCCCTACTAGAAAGTCAGAGGAGCAAGGGGGAGGACATAGGAGAGAGCAGATTGGGGGAGGTGTTATACAGTAGGATGGCTGCTTTGAGGTGCTAGGTAGGGGAAAGATGGGGAGAAAATTTGTAACTCAAAATCTCGTGGAAATGAATGATGTAAACAAGAAAATAAATAAATTAATTAAAAAAAACAAAACAAAACCCTAAACGCTGAGTCTCTTGGGGAATAGAAGCAAAGATTTTCCCCAGATCAGCATGGACTTCAGATAACTTTATCAAGGCTTTGATTTTTTTTTTTCCATCTGAATCTCAGAATTGGAAGAGACCCCAGAAGCTATGGGGTGCAATCAGAATCCAAAAAAGGAATCTTCTCCGTGACATTTCTGACAAATGCTCATCCAAATTATTTGAAGACCATTATTAAGAGGGATCCCAGTTCCTAAGCTCTCCATTAGCCTTTGAGCTCCTAGAGAGAAGGGACTACTTGTCTTTCTTTGTATTCTCAATAGCTAGAGCAGTGCTTGAAACATGTTAGGTGCTTAATAAGTGCTAAGTTAACTGGCTAACCTAGATGCCCTGAAGACAACTAGGTGGTGGAGTGCATAGAGCACTGACCTAGAGTGAGAATAGACCTAAATTCGGCAATGATGATGATGATGATAACTCTTGTTTTTCCAGCATGACCAACCATTTCCTTTACTGGTTCTTTGTATCTCTGAAGAGGTCCTTTACCACCCAAACCACAAGTGGTGGCTAGATTTTCCACTTTTCAATGAGTTGTTTTGATGAGACAGCCTAAAACTACAGAAATGCCAGTGGGAATATTCATGGCGTATCTATGCCACATAGGGACACCTAATATGACAAAACGTAATATGATTGCTGAGGACAAAATGAGTTAATATTTGTAAAATGCTAACTGCTTTATAAGTTTATAAGTTTATAAGTTCACATTTCACCTTCAGAAAGCTGAAATTGTCAGGAAGTTTCTTTTTATGAGAAAGCCTAAAATCATCTTTACATCACTTGCAACTTGTCCTCCAGGTACTGCCCCCAGACCGAAAGAGAACCCTGAATCCCTTTGCCATATGAAAACACTTCAAATAATTGAAGTCAGCAGTTTAGTCTTAGGGCCCTGACACTAAGAGTTTTTGAGTTTTATTGGCTTTCAGGGATAGATGGGGCTTGCTAAAACAATGAAATTGTACTTCAGTCTTTTCTTAAAAAGATCATAAATAGTATAAGTTCTGTCTATTGTCTTATGTATAATGAATATTAACCTTTTTTCTATAATTTCTTTTGTGAGGCAAAGAGAATTTCTAAATATATTAATTAGCAACAAAATAAGCAAGAGGAATAAAAGATCGGAGATCATTCTCTCCTCTATTTGCTAATATGATTCAGAGAATTAAAATATTTTTAAAAATGATACAGCTTTGCCCCCTGCTAATCTAATTTATGTTGTGCTTTGGCAACAAATCACAGAGTTATATAAGAGTACCACCCTATTTCCACCATGTAAGAACTGGAAAAATTTAACCCACTATTTAAATTTAGAAATATAGAGCACTTTGTTAGGATAAATTTTTTTTCTCCTTCCTGATAAAATTTTAATGACTTTGTAACATGTACAGTCCATGTGTCCTGCTAGTATCGATTAAAAGGCCCCCTCTGACACATTAAGTGGTCTTCATTGTGAATTGTGGGGTGTAGATGAGAATCACAATGGTTGGGTAGTCATGGACTGATGGGTTGTGGTCTCTATCACTGGAAGGAGTAGTTACTCTATTGAGATCATAGATCCCATGGCAAATCAGGAAATTGAAATGTTAATTGTTATAAAGGAAAAACAGGCAACACAATGCAAGTACCCTCGGTGTCATGTTTATTTAGTAATAATAGTTACTATTTACATAGTGTCTATTATGTGCCAGGTTCTGTGCTAAGCCCTTTGACATTCTCTCATTTGATCCTCATAACCACCTTGGGAGGTAGGGGCTATTACTGTTACCCATTGTATAGATGAAGTAACTTAGGCAAGCAGGGGTTAGGTTAGTTTACCCAGTCACAGCTAGTAAGTATCTGAGGCTGGATTTGAGTTTAAGTTTTCTCGCTGCAGGCCCACATTCTATCCATTGCCCTACTCACAAGTTTTGGCTGAAAGGAGATAAAGAAGACCCTTATGTATGGAGCGTTAAAAAACCATCTTTTAATAGGTAGGGAATGATTTTCTGCTTTATTTATACAGACTAACCAGGAACAAGAGGATCTTGGATGAGAGATCTTGGGAAATTCCCTACCCTGCCATGTTCCAAGTCCCATTTTAAACTGGGTCAGAGAAGCTTAGAATGTAAAGACAATCTTTCCACCCACCCTACCACATCATGTCCCTGGGCTTTTTATAGGACTGAAGATGAAATCTGTTAGGGTGAGTGACAGGATTGATCAGGGTCAATTGCTCAGTCTAGAGCAGGAATTCTAGACATTTTCTGCATCACGGACCCCTTTGGCCTCTATAAACCCCTTCCCAGTATAATATTTGTTGTCTGTATTCATAATCAAAGGAAACACTAAATTTTCCTTCTAGGTTAGTGAAAATATGATGCATTTTTCCCTAAAGTTCATAGACCCCTTGAAATCTAGGGATCCATAGACCCTATGGTAAGAATCCTTGGACTAGAATCTGGAATGGATTAGTAAGAAACCTGGAACATGTGGGGCTGAACAGCAATGAGATAGGTAGGCCCAGCAAGAGATAGAAAAAATAATGACAAAATTCATCTGGAAGAACAAAAAGAATATCAGGGGAAGTAAAGGGAAATAAATGTGAAGGAAGTACCAGATCTCAAACTGTATTACAAAGTAGTAATCATCAAAACGATCTGGTACTGGCTAAGAAATAGAGTGGTGGACCAGTGAAATAGGTTAGGTACATAATATATAATAGTGAATGACCACAGTAATCTAGTGTTTGATAAATGCAAAGATTCAAACTTTTGAAAGAAAAACTCAGTATTTGACAAAATTTCTGGGAAAACTGTATTTTGTCAGGACCTAGGTATAGACCAACATCTCACACCATATATACACCATATTGGGTCAAAATGGATACATACAGAGTGATATCAGAAGCAAATTAGGGGATCACAGAATATCTTTCCTGTTAGATATGTGGATAAGGGAAGAATTAATGACAAAACAAAAGACAGGGAGCATTATAGGAAATAAAATGAATAATTTTGTTTATATTAAATCAAAAAGTTTTGGCACAAACAAACCCAACACAGCTAAGATTAGAAGGAAACCAGAAAACTGGGGAAAATGTTTCACAGCAAGTTTCTCTGATAAAAGCCTCATTTCTCAGATATATAGAGAAATGAGTCAAATTTATAAGAATGAAAGTCATAGGACACGACTTCAAGGATATTGAAGGCAGACAGTTTTCTGAAGAAGAAATCAAAGCTATCTATAGTCATATGAAAAATGCTATAAATCACTATTGATTGGAAAAATTTAAAAATGGCTCTGGGATACTACTTCATGTCTATCAAAATGACAAATATGACAGGAAAAGAAAATTACAAATGTTGGAAGGGATGTGGAAAAAATAGGGACACTAACACATGGTTGGTAGAGTTGTGAACTGATCCAACTATTCTGGAGAGCAATTTGGAATTATGCTCAAAGGCCTATAAAACTCTGTATACCCTTTGATCCAGCAATGTCACTAATAGATCTATATCCCAAAGAGATTAAAAAAAAAAAAGAAAAATGACTTATATATACAAAAATATCTATGGCAGCTCTTTTTGTGGTGGCAAAGAATTGGAAATTGTGAGGGTGCCCAATAACTGGAAAATGGCTGACCAAGTTATGGCATATGCTTGTAGTGGAATACTATTTTTGCTATAAAGAATGATGAGCTGGATGATTTCAGAAGAACCTGGAAAGATTTATAATGAACTGATACAAAGTGAAGAGAGCAGAACCAGGAAAATATTGTACATAGTAACAGCAATATTGTCTGATACTCAACTGTGAATGACTTAGCTGTTCTCAGCAATACAATGAGGAGAGACAATTCTGATGGACTCATGATGAAAAATGTTATCCACATTCAGAGAAAGAACTAATGGAGTCTAAGTACAGATTGAAGAATATATTTTTTTACTTCTAAAAATTTTTCTTGTTTTTTTTGGTCTGTGTTTTTTTTGCCACATGGATAATATGGAAATATGTTTTTCATGACTGCATGTGTATAATCTATATCAAATTGCTTGCCTTTTCAAGGAGGGAGAGGAAGGGGGGGGGGAGAGAATTTGGAATTCAAAAATTTTAAAATTAATATTAAAAATTACTTTTATATGTATTTGGAAAAAAGAATTACTTTGAATGAAAGGGGCGAAAAAAATGACAGAAGGGCAATGAATTAGGAGGACCTAGTTTATGAATTTAAGGATTTTCCTCCCCTGATATCCCTTAATTTTGAGCAACTTGCTATTAAAAGAAGGTTTTGATACCTTCCTCCACATCCCATCCCATCTTTTGCTTCCGATTGAAAATAGTTGCTATAGACTCTATGGTTTACACTGAAAATGGAAAAGTATATCTATTTTAACCTGAAAAAGGCTTTCTTGGGGGCCTGAGAAAATCAGGGCCTCATTGCATTCATGTAGATTTGACTGATACTGCTTTTTCTAAGTAGCAGATGGTGACTCTTCACCTTAGCGGCTGAACTGGCATTTGCTCATATTCTGAAATGAAAGAGGGTGTTCAACCTAAGAAGTGTTTAGAGAGAAGTTTAGATAACCACAATATGTGAGCATTACATTTTAGGCAGAACACTGATAAACTACAGCATTATTAGGGGAAAGTTAACTAGGATAGTGAGAAAATTCAAAACCACGATCCTGAATATCGAGTTATTAAGTGAAAGAACCAGAGAAGAGAAAACTTAGAAGGTGGCATGACTGCTATCTACAAATGCTTAAAGTGCTATCATGTGGAAATAGGATTTGCTTTAGTCTCTGTGACCCCAGAAGGCAGAACTAAAAGGCCCCTGAAGGCAGAATTAAAGGCAGATTTTATAGATCTGGAGGAACCTCTTTAAATATTAGACTGTCCAACAATGGATTTCTTTAGGTAGTGAGCTCCCTGGCACTTTAAGTATTCAACTGGAGGCCACATGGCAAGTTGTCAGGGGTGATGTAGAGGGGATTCAAAATAGGGATTGGACTAGGTAACATCTAAATTACCTCCCAAAGCAAAGATTTTGTGATTTCTTTTGATGTTTCTGTTCTATAATGAACTGCTTGACTTTCTTCTGCACCCTACTCTATCCCATTGCACTGTTTGTTGTTCGGTGATGTCAGTCATATCAGACTCTTTGTGACCCCTTTTTGGGTTTTCTTGGCAAATATACTGGAGTGGTTTTGCCATTTCCTTCTCTAGCTTGTTTGACAGATGAGGAAAGTGAGGTTTAAGTGACTTGCTCAGGACCACAGAGCTAGTGTCTGAGGCTGGATTTGAACTCATGAAGATGAGTCTTCCTGATTCTAGCACTCTTTCTACTGTGCCACCTAAATGCCCACTCTCTTCCCCTATCCTATCCTTTTAACGCTGCAAGTAGATTTTAACTTAAATCCTTCAAGTAGACTAAGCTTTGCCCCAAATCTTGGGACTAATCATGACTCTAGGCAAGCAGGTTATTAATAACTTTATGTCAGTTGTTCACTTTCTCAGCAGTAGCAGGCTTGTTACTGATAGTGTTCTGAAGTTGATATCTCCATAGATCAGTCCTTACCATGTCCTCAATTTCTCCTTTGGGCCCAGTAAGCACTTTTCCCACTCAGTTTCCTCCAGCTTCCTCATAGCTGAGTTGCCCCCTTACCTTATCAGCTCTGGGTGACTAGGCTCTTGCCTGGTACTTTTGCTACTCTAGTCTTCCCCATAGCTGGCTTCTCTGACCCTGAATCCCAGTCTCCTTATCCTAGTGAACCCCATGCTTAATGTTGCCATTCCCTGTTGCTCCCTTCCCACTAGTTTAGAGCTTTGCCGATTGTCTTCCCCATCCTAGACACCCTGAATTCAGGAAGGGAGCTGGTGCAGTGGCCCAGAACCAGGGAGTTCACATCCCACCTTTCACACTTATTAGCTGGGTGACCTTAGGCAAATCATTTAACTTCTGTTTGCCTCAGTTTCCCCTATTGTAAAATGACAATAGCCCACCTCCCAGGGTTGTGAAGATTGAATGAAATAATATTTATAAAGCACTTCCCCATATCATAGTGACATAGGTTAAGAGCTAGAAGGGACCTTGATGCATTTAGTCCAACTCCCTTATTTAACAGATGGGGAAACTAAGTCCCAAAGAGGTTGAGTGACTAACGAAGACAGGTAGAAAGTAGCAGAACTAAGATTTAAATCTAGGTCCTATGACCCCAAATCCAATGGTTTTTTTTCACCTGTTTCATGCTGGCATCAACCGCCCTAAGTCTCCAAATCATGAAGGAGGTTTGCCTGGACTCCCAGTCATGGTGTTCCCTAGCCTAGACTCTTCTGTCTCAGCCTCAGCCCTAGTTTTTGGCAATTGTCTCTGAAGAAACATTAATTAAGGACCTTTCTAGGTTATCTCCAGTACTATAATTTGAAACTAAAAAATATTATAATGTTACTTTCCTTCAGGTAACTAATACATTTAGGTAGAAATAGAGTATTTTTAAAAGACACAAATGTAGAATGTTTCTTACTTCACTGCTCCCTCCAATATCCTGACTTTTCCAAAAAGGGGGATGGGACAGTATAATGTAACGTAATGAACAGAGAGATGGGCTCGGAGCCACCTGTTCAGGTTCAGATCTAGCATCTAACGTACATTGACTTTTTGTGACCCTGGACAAGTTATTTAACTCCTCAATGCCCCAGGTAATTCTCTAAGACTATGACCTGCAAGAGCTAGAGGGAATTTCCTCATCTGGAAGTTCCCTATTCCAGTGATATCCCAGGTCTTTTCCAAAGAAAATAGTTAATTATAGTCTAACAGAATCCTGCCTTGAGAATGAACAATGAATTATCTCCATTGCCCATAAACATTGCTCAGAATTGAGTTGATTTTGGTTTTGGGGGTTATTTTGGTAGTACATTTGGTAGTACTTTTCTTTTTTTAATTTTTTTATTTTTGGTAGTACTCTTCTAAGTCACACTCTGACTAGTACCTTACTATTCCCTTGCAAATTCTGGAGATAACGTTCAAGGACCAGGAGTATCTTTTCTAGTATTGTTGATCACAACCCCCTATCTTGTGTATTCTCCCCAATATCACCACTAGTTTCTATCTTCCCAGTATCTTAACTGGTGATCATTGCTCCAATATCGACTAATCATCTCTTCAATATCACGGATAACCAATTAGCATTGATTAATTTTTACAAAGGAATATTTAGGGAGAAGACGTAGCAAGAACAAGTACAAAAACCTCCCAAAACTGAATACACTCATACTCTCCTTCAGAGAGTGGTGTCTACTACAATTACTCTGAAATCCCCCCCTACCAGGAAGAACTGGATTCAAGTCCTGCCAACACAAGGCTAAGTGAAGTGATTGGAAGCAGGTCCCTTAACTTCTAAGTGGCCCAAGGCAGCTCTGAGACTAAAAGTCACAGAGTAGCTCAGAATCATACTCAATTAACATTTATTAAGTGCCAGACACTATGGTAAGTGCTAGGAATGCAAAGTAGGCATAAAACAATTCTTGGCCTCAAAGAACTCACAATTGAATGGGGGAGACAACACATAAAAAGAAGCTGAGAAGCAGGGGAGATTACTTGTTCTGGGGCAAAGAGGAGGTTACCTGTTCTGGGGGATGGGGCATGATGAATTAATACAGCTGTGGTAGGAAATGCTCTGAGGAAGTGTCAGTTTATGAGTTGATTTCAATTTGTAGAATAATGAGTTTCTGAAGATGATGAAGTCCAGAAACTCAGCTGGGTAGGAAAGCTGAGAGAATTCCCTGATTGCCCTTCTTAAATGATGGAGGATCAGGGAGGAGCTTCCAGATGTCTACCTACCAACCCCTCCAAAGAAGAGGGAAAGAGGAGCCCAAAGGCCAGGGGTTGCTGAGCAGGTGTGAGTGTCTGAGATAATTAATCTTACAGAATGATGAGTTTCTGGAGATGATGAAGCCTAGGAAAGGAGCTGGGTGGGAAAATGACAAGGAGAATTCCTCAAATTGAGGCAACTCCCTGAGATTAAAAGTCATAAAGTAGGTGATGACTTGCATTGGTAAAGGGAATTTTGCAGAAGAGAGTTCCCTCTTGTTGAGAAAATTACAGGTCTAAAAAAATAATTGGTACTGCTATTTCTCAGACACTACTGGCTAACCTCAAAGAACAAAATAGTTTCCATTTGCAAAACTGGATAAATGCATTCAGGAAAAAATGAATTTATTCCTTTCTGTCCAGATTTGAATACAGGGCTAGGAGAGGCTACCATGGACTTAAAAGACCTTCTGAGAAAACCAAGGAAGAAAAAATACCACCAAAAACAATTATCCTGTTCCTAGCAATAAAGCCTAAGTCTGACTTGGAGAAAAGGCAGCCTGGATCTAGCAGACTGCCTACCACTTGGCCTAGCTCCACAGATCCTGATTTCACAGATGCCAGCTATGTTGGAGGAAAAGTACAATTCCTCCAACTCCACCTCCTCCACCACAATCCAACTAGAACATTAAAAAAAAAAATCTCTGTGTCATAGTTAACTCAGTTTAGAGAGGGATCCTTTTACAGGTACTTTACCTCTCCCTTCAAAGGTCCCCAGCGCATTTAGTCAATTTGAAGGACACAGTGAAAGATCTAGGGTCATAGAACCAGAACTGGAAGGTGCTTTTAAAATCCTCTAGCTCAAACCTCTCATTTCCATATGACAGACCTGAGGTCCAGAGAGTTGAAGTGATTCTCCAAGGGTCACAGACCTGGTAGGTAGCTGAACAGGGGCTTGAGCCCAGTTCCTTTGACTTCACATCTGGTGCTCTATTCACTATCAAAGACTGACTCAATGCTTCCTGGATCATCATCTCCTCCAGATGAGGGGGTTCTTCAGAGCTTCCTTTTCCCCTTCAGTAACTAGGGCCAAGGTAAGACTCCCTCCTGTCCACATAGCCACATGCTCCTAAATAATTCAAAAGCACTGTTGCTTCAAGAGAGATAATTAACATTGCTCACTGATTTTAAACATACAGTATACACAAACTCTCTTTTGTCATCTCTTTATGTTTTCTTCTGGTTCCCCAAAAGACTTCTCTGCTATTCTGCCTTATTTCCAATAGCTACTAATCTAAACTTTGCATCTTTCTCAGCACCTAAATCAAAGCTCTGCATGCTGAAGGGGTTTAATAAGTGTTTGTCATATGAATGAATGGACTAATGCTCCTCCTCTTTGTCTACCATAGAATTATGACTACTCCAAAGGATACATATGCTATATTAATCTATGTGCCCACATTGGTTGTCTAAATATATGGATGTGACTTACAGGTAGCATGGATAGATATGCCCTCTACCACCCTTTGTAAAGCCAAGCATGAGCAGCTTTCCAGTGTACTGTTGCTGTGAACAACTTCAAGGTTCTGATGACATAGTGCAGTGAACTCTCTATTTATTCAATAATAAACTAAGACAAAACATTGACAGAAAACAAAGTACAGCATTCACAATATTATGACATAATACCTTATCATTAAAGTGGCCACATAGTTTTAAACAGAAGATATCATTCAGTAAGTCCTTAACTCAATCATCCTTAAGGAGTAAGCCTCCTTAAGGGACACAAAGTACAAAGGTCAAAGTTCTCCACCCCTAGGCCACAGTAAACCATGATCTTCTCTGTCAGCATCAAGTACCTAAGAAGAGGTCTTTTCATCTGAACTCAAGGCTGCCTCTCTGCTTCCATGATTCCTCTTCCATGAGTCCAGCTGCTACCTGAATCTACTCAACTATCACCTGGGTTCAAAGATAGGCAGCTCTCAGCTCCTCCTCTCCAGCTCCTTGTTCAGTTCCATATTGAAGCTTACAGTGTCCAGTCCACCTCAAGTCCTTCACAGTTTCTGTTTCTGGGAAGACAAAGCTTAACAGAGCCAATACAACATACATACACATTGCTGGCACTATCATCAATTCACTATCTGTCTGTGAAATCAACACAGACCCACATACAAGGTCTGAGAACTCAACACAAATCTCAGTATAGTCCCAGGACCTCCAAATCCCTCCTCCAGGACTTCTGTAAACAGACAACAAGAAAATCTTCTTTCAGGGATTCCAGTAAGCTCCCAGGGCTTCTGTGCAAAGTATCACAAACAAGAATCAACACAAACAGAACAGAGTGCCAAGATACCACAAGTTTTCTCCTTCTCAACTCTGCCACCACAAGAGGTCTCTTCTCAGTTCTGCTCTCTCCCAGCTTGAGTTTTTTCTTATATATGGTCATTAGCTCCTCTCCTCCTTGTTGCATCAGCAACAGGGTTCACAAGTTGTGGGACTCAAAAGTTGTAGAGTTCACAAGTTTTGTTTCTTAACAAACACGATGTAATCATGGACAAGGCTTAGAAGAAACTTGAACTGAAACAAGGTGCTAAATAATTAAATGTATGAAACAAGGCATTAAGTACTTCTTTGTTGCAATTACACCCTTGTAGAAAGGAGTATAGCCAAGGGTTGTGCCTGTATCACTAGTATACTAGTTGGTGCAGAAAGCAGAGAAAGTAGGCCTCAGAAAAATAGCCAAGACTGGGTACTCTTTCCTTCCCTAGCCTCTGAGAGTGGTATTGTTAGTCTAGAGGACGATAGGTTTAGAACAAAAGCTCTTACTATTTTAAAGGGGAGGGTAATCTTTAGTTTACCTTTGTCAGCTCAGCTCCTTCTCACCAAACACTGGTTACACAAAAGATCATCACAAATAGTGAATATCAAACAAACACATTTATTCCAAACAAAATAAGAACTAGAAAATAGAGACTAGAGTATACCAAAAAAATATACAAAGCTTGAGAGTAGATGCTAAATTTTCAAGGTGAGCATTTATATCCTGGATATTGGCAAATGTTACAAATCAGGGTTTTATTTACTGTTTTATTGATTGTCTAGATTTAAGAAGTGATGAAGAAAATATTAATAATGCATATTATACTTACAAGTGTGTCAAACATACACACCCCACCCCTTCCCAAGAGCTGTCTATTAAACATTTACCAGCACATCTCTATGCGGATGAGGTAGACTTTACTTTGATATTGATTTTCCTTTGGTTGGATCAATTGTCTATATGGAGTCAGAAGGTATGCCCAGGGCCTCAGCCACTGGGGCTCCTGAAATGACATAAGCTGTGTATTTCTTGAAACAGGCATCTCCAATCCTTCTGTCCATGTTCACAGAAGCAACCTTCTCCCATTCTATGCATCTGTTACCCCAGTTGACCACTAAATGATGATCCCTCTTAGAAAGAGCACTATTGAGTATACATTTTCTGAGTCAGTTCCCTCCATGTTCTAATGGTTCTTTTTTTTTTCTTTTTGGAGAGGGGAAGGCAGGGCAATTGGGGTTAAGTGACTTGCCCAAGGTCACACGACTATTAAGTGTTAAGTGTCTGAGTCCAGATTTGAACTCAGGTCCTCCTGACTCCAGGGCCGGTGTTCTATTCACTGCACCACCTAGCCACCCCTCTAATAGTTCTTTTACTAAGGGCACATTTGCCATTACCTCCCCAAAACTCCCAATCCCTTCCCCCCTGTTCTCAGCAGTTTTACCCTCCTCACCCTGCTTCGGTTTAGTGTTATTTCCTTTGTCTCTTTACGTACACACACACACACACACACACACACACACACATACACACTCACAAATATTGGATATCTAAAATACTACTGAATTAAGTTGATTTCTGGGCTTAAGTTTCCAAGAATAAATGAGTTTAAAAAATGGAACATAGCATTTTAAATTAACGTATGAATTGAACACCATGCTAAAGCTCATACCTCAAATACCATTATCTCAGTAATATCAGTCAATAAGCATTTATTAAGCACCTACTATTTGCCAGGTCCTGCATTAAATGCTTGAGTTATCAAGACAAGTTATCCTTGTCCTTGAGGAGCTTCCTTTCTAGTAGGAAAGGCAACATGTTCACATATAAATATACATGTAATACATATGCAACACTGTGGCTGTGGGTGTCATTGTGGAGGTACAGTTGGTCACCCTCTGCTCCTTACCCTTTTTAGCCTCTAAGAGATTTATTAGCTACAACCTGTTATAACAATTAGCTTCTTTTTTTAGCCTAAGGGCAATATAATGGCCCCTTGGGTTCATGTGATCTTTTCTTCTACTGCTTCATGGAGTTTATGTTGGACAAAAAGTTGGTTGTAAACATCATAATAGCTCAGATTGCTCAGTTAGCACAGCTCCTAATGTCCGGGCAGAAGTTTAGCTCTCTGCATTAATTTAAATGTATATTTATCTTTGTCTATTACCAGACAGGAATTAAGAGGGGGGAATTGTGGAAGAGTAGACTTTTTCTTGGAATATCCCTCTGTCCTTGAAGATGTGTATACCATTGGTAGCTTCAGCCTGAGTCTTCTGCTCCAAAATGCCTGTGAGATGGGGCCAACATTTTCTCCTTTTGCTGTTTGCCCCTAGGTCATCGATTCTTTCTACTTAAGATCATTAAGTCCTGGCAGTAGGCCTAGTAGGCCCCCCTTGCTGTTGCTGTTATTGCTGCTGCTGAGTTCTTGAGATCCTGATTCGTTTCCCTTAGTCTGTCTGCAGATCAAATAAAATAATACTTGTGAAACATTTAGCATCAGTTCCTGGCACAAAACATTAGGCTTAATAAATGATTATTCTCTTCTCCCCTGTATGTATGTCATTAAGAATCCCAGGGTGTGCCTCAATTCTACCTTCAAGTTTCAAAAATCCCATCGATCTCAAACTGTTTTCAGTGCTGAGAGGGGAGATCTTGATCCCCAGTATGCCAATCAGTTTTCAAATCCCTAACATATGTGCATAATGAATACAGTGGAACTGGAGGAGGAGCAAGAAGGAAGGAAGACACAAGCAACTGGGAAGATCAGGAAAGGCTTCCTATGGAAGGTGATGTCTGAGTTAGCTTGAAGGAAACCAAGGATTCCCTTAGGTGGAGAAGAGGAGAGTATGTGTTTATTCACAGAATGGGGACACCCAGTACAAGGACATTGAGACAATAGATGGGAGCTGGTCTTGTGTGTGACCCAGATGGGAACTGTATTTTTTCCATTGCTTCCTCTTCTTCAGCAGCTGTACCAATAACCCTTAAAGTGAAATCAGTTGTGAGATCCATGTTACTGTATCACAAAGGCCATTTTTGATGGGCAGTGCCACTTGGAGTGAAGCTCGCTAATTTGGCTGAAGTCACTGTAGTCAGGGATGAAGAAAATTCTGACACAAAGAAAGGAAGCATTACAAGCAACGTCACCTGCACACGCTACCAATTCCTTCTGTGGTGCCCAATATGAAGAAGGCACCCATCAAATACTTTTTGATTTATTTATTGGATTTAAAAAAAAACCCGTTTAACAGGGAAGAATGCAAAAAAGGGGAGAAATGGAAATTTAAAACTTAATTCTTTTTTTTTTCTTTCTTTCTTGTTAATAGGTTCACATGTGCTATTCTGATTTCTTGACTGTGGGAGTAATTTAAAGGACTAAGTATGTAAAAACCAGTTGGAAGTTTTTGAAAAGGGCAGCCAAATGGGAGTTTCTCTACTTGTGCCATGCCGATTGACAAGCTGGGCATTGTTGATTATTTCTCCTTTTTATTTTATTTTATACGTGCAAATCTTATTGCTTTGGGTAACTTTTTTTTAATACTTTAAAAATATGTTCAGATAGGTCTGAGCATAAAAATAAAATTCCCAGAGAAAATGAGACAATATATTATAGAAGAGAGGATTCTGGGCTGAGATTCAAGGGACATAGTTTCTCTAGTCCTGGACCTCAGCTATGTGACCTTTGGCACACCATTTAAACTTTGCTAGGACTCAGTTTTCTCATCTGTAAAATAAGAGGTTTGGATAATATGATTTCCAGTGTTTCTTTCAGGGCTAATCTCCTATGATTCATTACTGTTTGTGTGTAGAGCCTAGCAGTTATATCACTGGCCTGAGAAAGGCCCTAAGCTTTGTACTGAGGTTGTCCTTTTTGGTTGTTGTTTTCTGTTTTCTAGTAACTAAAACTCTTTGAATGTAGTCGAGAATGGAACCGCCTCACCTCTACCAAGTACTACGAATACCCTTCAATCTTGGGACAGTAGGAGCTGCAGGTGTTGTCCCATCTCTCCCCTTCCTTTTGGAAATGTTTTGTAAAGCAGCTCTGGGATGATTTTAATTACAAAATCCAGCTGCCCTAGAGGAAGATGGGAAACAGAAAGACAGAGGGGGAGAAAATGGGATATCCCTCCAAACCCTCAGATGGAACAGGAGTTAATGGTATAACTGGGTAACATACTACTTAGGGACTTTGGAATCAAGGTCGGACTTGGCAGTTAAAAACAAAACTCATTTCAGTGAAGCAAGAAGGAAGTATTCCTGTACCCCACTGAGTGACCCTTTTTGTGTGAGGATAGTAGCTGTGTGTTCTTTATGAAAAGAGGGTTTCAAAAGAATAGAAGCACTCTGGCCCAGAAGTATGTTTTGAGCACATAGGGGCTCTGGAGTAGTCTCTGGTTACAGGCTCAGCTGCTGAAGAGTTTTTCTTTTGGAGAAGGTGATGTTGCTCTCTGTCTATCAGGCATCTGAAAAACTTTATTAAGCAACTTACTTGTGTGCCAGGACCTGAGGTAAGTGCTAGGAATACAAAGGAAGGGAAAAAATAGTCCTTGTGATGATTTCAGAAAAACCTGGAAAGACCTAGACGAACCGATACAGAGTGAAGTGAGAAGAACTAAGAAAATATTGTACACAATAATAGCAGTATTATATAATGAAGAACCGTGAATGACTTTAGCTATTCTCAGCAATACAATGATCCAAGACAACGTCAAAAGACTCATCATGAAAAATGCCATCTCCCTCCAGAGAAAGAACTGATGGTATCTAAATATAGATTTCAGCATATTATTTTTCTTTCTCTCTTCTTTCCTTCCTTCCTTCCTTCCTTCCTTCCTTCCTTCCTTCCTTGCTTCCTTCCTTGCTTCCTTCCTTGCTTCCTTCCTTCCTTCTTTACTTCCACCCTTCCTTCCTTCCTTTCCCTTCCTTCTTTCTTTTTTGTTTGTTTTCTTTCACAGAATGGTTAATATGGAAATATGTTTTACATGATGGCACATGTATAACCTACATCAGATTGCTTACCATCTCAAGGGAAGGGGGAGGGGAATAATAGAATTTGAAACTCAAAACTTAAAAAAAAAGAATGTTAAAAATAAATTTTACATATTATTGGCGGGGGGAAAATGTTATTTTAAAAAAACAAAGCAAAATTTTTATGTCAAGGAGATCTCTATCTAAGGAGGAATGCCAATCTGCTTTAGAATGTTAGAACTGTAGAAACCAGTAAAGGAGCTGAACTATGAAAAGTAATGCTAGGGAGGTCAGTGACTGGTGGCAATTTATAATTCCTGCTAGGTAAAGAGCAGCCTGGCATGAAAGAGCCTTAGAGAGGTAAATTCTTGCCTCTTTCTTGCTAGAGGCAGGGCTAGAGCTTTACATAGGGCAGTACTATTAGTTACAGAGACTACACAGCTCTCTGAGGAATTGGTAACCCAATGACAAGGGGACTTGACTCTCTGGGCTCAGAAATATGATTCCTTTCTGAGAAATTTGTCATCAAAACTTTTGTTTTGATATTCTTGAGTATGAATGCTTTTTAAGGCAGTTGATGGTTTTCCTTGGAGGAGTGCCAGACAACAGTTCTGAATTTATAGGGAGGAAGAATTGAGTTCAAATGCTGCCTCCAACACTACCTATGTGACTGCAGATGTGCTACTTTACTTCTTTAGATCTCAGTTTCCTCATCTGTAAAGTGGACTTGTTTAATAGTTTCAGTTTGTCTGACTCTTTGTGACCCCGTTTGGGGTTTTCTTGGCAAAGCGGTTTGCCATTTCCTTCTCCAGCTGACTTTACAGATGAGGAAACTGAGGCAAACAGGGTTAAGTGTACAGCTAGTAAGTGTCTGAGGTCAGAAACTCAGGAAGATGAGTCTTCCTGGCTGCAGGCTGGGCACTCTTATCTACTATATAACCCAGCTGCCCCAAAATGGACTAGATGGCTCCTGATGTTCCTTCTTGTACTAAATCTATGATCATTCCCAGGTTCCATCCAAGTAGGTGCAATGAACCAAAAAGTGAGAGGTTCTTTCTTAACATGTATCTGGGCCCTTTTTGTCCTGAGAGAGCCTTTGCTGGAAGGGTTATATACTCAATAGCACACAGTCCTATTCTGCTTCCTTAACTCAGGAATTTGCTGGCTACAGTAGCTGAGTGCTAATGTATTTGTTAACGGAAAGAGTGCTGGATTTAAAGTCAGAGATTAGGCTACTCTGGACTTGGGTGACCTTGGTCATTTAACTTCTCTGAACTTCAGTTTCCTCAATTATTAATTGAAGAGGAGGTAGCTTAGATGACCTCTAATATACCTTCCTGTCTTTTACTGTAGTTCTACATTCCTCTTGAGTTCCTGTGTTCTGGGTTGGACTCCCTCTGTATAGAGCTGGTTCCCTGGAGCCATAGTGAACCAGTTCTTCTGAGTTACCTTGTTTCTGGTGACTGTATTTTTCTCTTTCTCCCTTTGAGCCAGATGAATGAATTTCAACAGAGTTCTTCTTTTTACCAAGAAGCCTTGATCACTCAATTGGTCACTTTTAAAAATGTGACTGGAGGTCGACAGAAGGTGATGCTCACGGATCCCCATCTTTCATTTCTAAAATTATTTCCATCTTCCTCAACCACTGATCATCCCCTAACTCTCTACTTTGAGGGCTTTATAAATATTTTTATTTTTTTCTCATGTGTGATTAAACCAGGAAGGATGACACGAACAAAGTTGAAAGGGAGGGAAGAACAGATGGATGGGTGTCTGGACTGAGAAGAGGCCGGGTGGGGAAAACACCAAAACAAACCCACTTCTGTTTCATGGATGAGCCTTTCTGAAGGCTATTTTTTCAGCTTGTACTAAGAATTGTTTCTTTACTAAATTTTAAAAAGATCGTCAAACATAATCTAGTTTGAATAACTGAGATGTTTAAAGCTCAAAGGCACTTTTTTAGTTGGGAAAGAAATAGACAAATGCAAATGGTAACCATTTAGAACTGCAAGTAGTAAGTCTTCTCCTTTTCCTTATTATTTCTGTTGGTGTTTTCCCTAAGATACTATATCTTAGCTCCCATACAAATCTTATCAATATCATGGTCCTTGGTTTGCACAAGACATTAAAGCATATTATTTCCTCCCTCCCCCCATTTTTAAAGTATAACCAATTCTTAATTTTCATTACTAAGGTGAGATAGAGAAATTCTACCCATATATTGTCAGTACAAAGTAACATTTTTGTCTTAAGTTTCAATCAGTACTTCACCACACCTTTAGTCATTCACTTATTCACTCTATCATTCATTGAATAATTATTCAACAAATATTTAAGGGGTTTCAATTTAGGGAGAGGCAGCCTGGTATCATACCTCAGACGTATATTGTCTGGGTGGCCAGAGTTTTCTCACTGGGAATTATGCCAATGACCTCATGGGCCTAGTACAATAATAATATTCATTTACTTTTGGAAGAAATGTGGAATAGAAGAATGAGCAATAGGCTTAGATTTGAGCCCTGGTTTTAACACTTACCATTTGTGGGATCTTGGGTAAGTCCCTTTCCCTCTTTGAGCCTCAGTTTCCTTAACTAAAAATTACCATGCAAAGAATAACATAAGGGCTGCCCTTATGGAGACTAATAAAGGAGCTAACTTGTACACAAATATCTTTGGTAGAAGACATAACATAAATGTTAAATGACATAAGACATAAAAATATTGTTAATATAATTAAAATAGTTAATACCAAATGTAATGTTACTTGCCACTCCCTTAAATGGTCCTAGTAATGTCAGGATTTCAGTAATGTCCTTACATTCCTACCCTTAAGATATTTATTCTCAATTTGGTTGCACTGAACCACATCCTTGGATTTTACCTTGTAAAGCAACCCAGGCTGATCTAGATCTCAGTCCTCGTACTCTTCATTATGACGAGTTAAATCATGAAGGATGAGTTTACCAGAATGAGTGAATATTCTTGCCCGGATTGCCAACGGTGACTGGGTGCTGGTAACCAGCCCTTTCTACCTAATGTGACCCCCTTCCCCTCTTCTCCTAAAAGGAAAAGAACCTTTTCCTGTGATTCTGCTAATTGGACATCCCCCAGGGTGGCAGTCATCTATCCTGTTATCTCAGTTAAAAATGCTTTATTTCTCCACTTAAGACTGATTTATTTCAGAACTTGACACCTGAATGCTATCAGAGATGGTTGCAAGTTACTAAGTGAACTGGTTGGCCCTGGGAGGTGACCACATATCTCTAAGTAGCTTGCATGTTTGGATTACTTCTTGAATTAAAGCATTCCAGGAGTATGAGACTGTGATTTGGTCATTGCAATATTTAGCTTTTTGTATTTTGCTTTCCCTACAGACTAGGAATCTTTTTGCTATAACAGATGGGAAGTTCTTTTAGGACATTCAGGCCTGGCCGTCCTAGAGACTTTGGGAGCAAAGCAAAAGGGGGCAGACCTTTTTACACTTCAGAATGGAAAGGGAAAATCAAACGTAATTATCTCAAAAACAGAATAAGTCGGAAGATGCTAACAAAACTTTTAGAACTTAACTATGAAGAGGTTGTGGAAAACTATAGCAAAAGTGGTTTTGGCTTGGAAAAGACAGATAATAATAAGGATATATAACATTTATATAGTGCTTTAAGATATGCAAAGCACAGCATTTAACATATGTTAATTCATTTGATCCTCACAACAATCCTGTGAGATGGGTGGTACTATTATCATGGTATTACAGATGAGGAAACTGAGGCAGAGAGATTAAATGACAGCATCACTCAACTAATGACAGCCAGGTTTCAAACTCTGGTCTTCCTGATTCTAGGTCCTGGGCTTTGAAATTAGCCCTGGATCATACCACCTAGCTGCCTCCACATGTCAGAATGAGTTGGGTAGGAGGATATAGATATATTAGGTGTAGGTAATATGATCAAGAATCTTAGAGAAAGAAGGAAGAAGCAAAGAAATGGATATATGACCTAATATAAAAGGTCACATCATGAAAAAAATTATAGGAGAATAAGAGGAAACACCTTGCACAAGTATGATTAGCAGGAGAATTCTTAACTAGAGATATAGATAATCATAGAAGATAAAAAAGATAATTTTAATTTCATAAAATTAAAAAGGCATGAACAAGATCAATTCAGGTAAAATAGGAAGAGAAGCTGTTTGATTGGGGGGAAAATCATTGTAGCAAACACCTGATAGAAGTACAATATCCAAGATAAATAGGAAATATATAAAAATAGAGTAGTCAAATATATACATATTCATATATTGTGTGTATATGGCAGTTCAAAAAAAGATAGATTCAAATAACTAATTAAATGTAAATTAAAATAGCTCTAAAATTTTACCTCATATTGATCAGATTGGTAAAGGTGATAAAAAAAATGAAAATGATAAATGTTGGAGGGGCTATAGAAAGAAAGGCACACTAATTTGCTATTTATAGAGCTTTGGATTTGTCTAACCATTCTGGAATTATGTGAGAAAAGTTACCAAACTAGCTACTTTTTCACCCAGTACTAGTACTGCTAGGCATATTTTTATATCTCTATAATATTCTATGTTCTATACCTAAGAGGTATAGAACATAGAATATTATAGAGATATAAAAATATTATAAAACATAGTACAAAAATATTTGTTGCAGTGATTTTTGTGGTAGCAAAAAGCTGGAAGCAATATGGGTACCCATTAGGTGGGGAATGGCTGAACAAACTGTGGACTATTACTGCATCAAAAGAAACAATAACTATGAAAAATTCAAAGAAACACGGGAAGACTTGTATGAACTGGTAGACTGAAGTAAGCAGAACTAGGAAAACAATTTACATAGTGAATACATGAATAGAAATGAAAATGACAATGAAAGTCTTAAGAGCTCTGATCAATACAGTGAATAACTTTTACTTCAAGGGATTGATAGTGAATTGATAGTACCTTCCTCCTCTTCAACCATAGTTGCAGATTGAGGGGTACATTGTCAAATATTGCCAATATGCTGTTTTGCTTAACTATATCCACTTGTTACAAGCAAGAATTCTATTGAAGAAGGGAGAGAAGTGGAAGCAATGTTAAAAAAAAAAAGCATCTCTTAAAAAACAATAAAGAAGAATCAAGGTAAACTCATAATGATGATATACGGTTATCCAGCCTTAGGCCCCTCATTTGCAAAATAAAGGAATTGGACTAGATCATTAATATTTAGCCTAGGGTTTGTGGATAGATTGGGGAGGGGGTGGCCTGTGAACCTACATGGAGAAAGATTACATCTTTTTTTTTACTACCCTCTAAGAGAAATTTCCTTCATATTATGACATTTTGGAAAAATTATTCTGAGAATAGGTTCATAGATTTCCCCAGACACCAAAAAGGGTTAAGATTAGACCAGATAGGGGCAGCTAGGTGGCGCAGTGAATAGAGCACCGGCCCTGAATTCAAATTTTACTTCAGACACCTAACACACACACACAAAACTAGGCGTGTGACCTTGGGCAAGTCACTTAACCCCCATTGCCCTACCTCTCCCCTCCAAAAAGCAAAACAAAACAAAAAGATTAGACCAGATAATATCAAATATCTTTTCCAGCTCTAAGGTTCAAGGAACAGATGAAGGACGAAGCAAAAAGAATCACTGAAATGAGATACTGGGGCATCAATGAATATGGAATGGTAGGAGCCAAAAGAAGAAAACATTGAGGGACATTGAAAGAGAAACGAGAAATATCAGAAGAAATGGGTAAGGATTCTGTTTAACATACTAAAAAAATTTTTTTTGTGCCATCCAGATTTTAGTAGGTTCATGCTTCCCTGAAATAAAGTTACCTCCCTAAATCTACAGATAAGGTAATGGCTTGAGCTCCTTTTCCCCAGAGGTGTCCAACGGAGGCTCAGCGAGCACTTTCTGGGTGGTGGTAGAGGTAAAAAGTTAGGCTAGAGAACAATTGAGAAATTTTCCACTTCTAGGATTCAATCATCATTCGGTTTCCATGATGACAGGAAACCCCTGGTGTGCTGGCTGGTTACCGAGAAGTAAAGAAAGCGCATTTGTTGCAACATGACTCCATTAGGTGGAACAGAGGAGAATGAATGACTTGTAGCAGGATTTCCCAGAAGAGGCACATTTGCTATGTGAAGCGGATCAACCGCAGGTAAGATTGGAAGAAGGAAAACTCTGAGGCACACAGCTTTAAACGATGTGGTAGAACTGTGGGATTCTGAGAAATCACAGGTGGCAGATAGACCAGAGTGGCAACCAGCCATCGGACACAGGCTGCCCTTTCTAAGAAAGGGGATCAGTCTGAGAATCGCTCACCCAGAGCCACTGCTGTCCAAACCAGAGCTTGGCTTCGCACCGTATCTGCCTCTGTTACCACATATTAGAATAAGCAGTGGAGGTCAGCAGTATCACTTTCAAACACAAACAGCCAAGACGTAGGAGCTGGTTGGGGATTTTGTAAGATATTTATGTTTCCTGTAGGAGTTGGACTAGAAGAGGAAAGACAATTATAGTGCACGGTGGCAAAAACACTGGATTTGGAATCAGAGGACCTTGGTTCAAATTACCAATTACAATCTGCGATTTCAGGCAAGTTACTTAACCTCTCTGGGTTTCAGTTTCCTCAACCAAAAAATAAAGGGGTTAAGATGAGCTCTATGTTCTTAAAAACTATGATCTCCAAGGTCCTTTCCAACTTCGAGTTCCTATGATTCTCTGATTTCAGTTATGTAAAGTGCAGAGGATTACGACAGAAGCCCTTAGGTTTAGGATCAATAGGTGGGATCAGTAAGAAAAGGTAGTAACAGGGGTGACTAGGTAGTGCAGTGAATAGAACACTGGTCCTGGAGTCAGGAGGACCTGACTTCAAATTTGACCTCAGACACTTGAAACACTAGCTGTGTGACTTTGGGCAAGTCACTTAACCCCAAATGCCCTGCAAAAAAATGAAAGGGAGTAGCGGCTTAAAGGTAAAAAGTATTGTTTGGAATGATTGGATTAGAATTGGTGTTTTGTTTTTTGCTGCAATTGGGGTTAAGTGATTTGCCCAAGGTCACACAGTTAAGTAAGTGTCTGAGACAGAATTTGAACTCAGGTCCTCCAGACTCCAGGATGGACACTCTATCCACTGTGCCACCTAGCTGCCCCACACATGTTATTCTTAAACTGGACTCCATGAACTTGTTTTTCAAAAAACATTTTTTAATAACTTTATTTCAGGGAAATTGGTTTCCTTTGTAATCTTGTATATTTTATTTTATGCATATGAAAACTTTATCTGTAAAAGGGTCTTGAGGCTTTACCAGTTTGCTGAAGGGATTCATGACACAAAAATAGGTTGAGAACCAGCTGTAACTAGGGATTTTACCACTTAAAATACTTCAGCTTGCAGTGTGGTTTTCTTACAGAGATGGAGATCCTGGGTGACTGATTTTCCTTACTTGAGAACCCAGGACACTATAAAGCTGCTTCTGGGGAGATCACTGTGATAGGGTGGGGTTGGCCACAGGGGAGCTTACATCCGATAGTTTCTAGTTTAATTAATTCTTCTTGCTAACTAGGTGTTAATTTAAATTATTTCTGTTACCAAGAGTTCAAGTGCTGTCACATCTCTAAATTTCAGCACCCTGAAATAAAGATCTAGTTGCCCTGCCCTAGGTATGCCTTTGACAATATTTTCTATATTGGACATTCTATAATTACCTATTAAAGCCATATAATAAAATCACAAATCAAATCTAAAATTATACAAGACTGGAACTGGAAAGGACTTTTAGAGTTTATCTATTCCATACACCTCTTGTTTTACAGAAGGAGGAAATAATGCAGAAAAAAAAGGAAGGTAGAAAAAGGGAAACTAGTGGTTAAAGAGAGGTAGTGGAAGATCCTATCTGCTGGTGTTAATCTCTGAAAAAGACCACTAAGTGAAAAAGTTAAGTAGGCAGGACTCCAAAAGATAAGATCTTGAAGGAGGTGGGGGTGGGGGTGGGGGCAGGGGGTAGGGGAAACAATTTAGGAGGAAGGAAAATCTTTTATCATTCTGTGGTAGGGCCTTGTGGTATCTAAACTTGAAGTCAGATGACCTAGGTCATAGTCTGAACTCTACTACTCATAACTATGTGACTTTGAGACATCATTTAATCTGTGTTATGTTAACATTTAAATCTTTTTCATTTGTTTAGATTTTCTCTCCCTAAGAAGCTTCTTGGAGGCTTCCTTGTATATTTCTCTTTCTCTCTTCACCCCAATTCTTACTCTATACCACAGTATAGGCCAGGTGCAAAGTTAATGCTTATTAGCTGATGAACTTGATGGTTCTTTGGCAAAGTTGGTTCGTTGTTGTATTTCATTCTTGAAGAGGACCAGAATGACAACACAATGCTAAAGTCAAGTACAGTGTATCTGACTGATTGATCAGACCAATATGAGCTCAGAATGCTCCACCACAGGTTGGGCACAAATAGTCTGTGTGAACCTTTGGGGTGGATTCTCTAAATTTGTGCATCCTGTGTTTCCTTTGAGCTGTTTCAATTCTGTTTTACTCTTAGACTACAGTACCATCTCTGATGTGAGCTCAGCATGCTGAGTGGTCCTGTGCCAGTGTCTCCCATGTCACACAATCGATTCCAAAATTCTTAAGAGAAACCTTGAGAATGCAAAGTAGTGCACAGCTAAAGGAGGAAAGTATAGATTGGGAGTAGAAGATAGCAAAGAGAGGCTGATTATGACACAAAAGTTGTGCTCTGAGGATACTACTGGTGTCCTGGACTGGCGGGAGTGTGTGCAGGGGAAGGTGAGTATAGATAGTTTAAGAACATTTATTATGTAGTAGAATTGGAGATGAAAAAAAAAGTGTTGTACAGTGTTATAATTCTGCCACCTTGTGGTCTATGATTTTTTTTTTTTTAATTTTCTTGCCCATCGTATGTGTACTAGGAATAATAATTCAGAGGACCTTAGCACAGTGCCTGGTACATGGTAAGCACTTAATGATTGCTTGACCTGTGTTCAAATCCCAGCTCTAAAACTGACCAGCTGTGTGTCTATAGGTAACTCCCTTATCTTCTCTGAGTCTCCTTTTCTCATCTGTAACATGAGGATAAATAATACCTAGACGATTTGCCTCTGAGGGCTCTTGTGAGGAAAGTACTTTGTAAATCTTAAAACTCCATGGAAATCTTTTATTGATGCTATTATTGCAGAGAAGGAATAGCTCACATTTTCCTGATGAAGAGCTACTTTTGATTGGCATTATAGTCTTATGATTTATGAAGGTAGCCCCTATTTACGATGACTAATGTGATGGCAACTTAGCATTAAAGGGATCTGTCAGCCTATAAAAGTTTGGTGCATACTTGGTGACGTCCAGGCTCTTAAGACATCCAAGAGGTGGGGGCAGTAGAAGAGGAAGAAAAAGGAGAATGAAGGAATTTAAATTGGAGTGGAGAGATGAGGCAGAAAATGAAGATGAGGATTCATCCTAGAAGGAAATTTGATTAATCTGTTCCCCCTTGGCAGTATAGTACATGCCTATTCTAGGCAAATGATAGAATTTCTTGGAGTCAAATAATTTGCCTCATTTTCATTTACAAGTATTAAAAATTTTTTTAAATTGTTCAAGTCTAGAATTGGGATGAAGCCCCTTTTGTGTACTCAGCTGTGTGACTGAGGGCAAATCTTTTAATCTCTCAGTTTTCTCACCTATAAGATGGCAACAAAGTTTGCTTTTTATTTTATTTCATTTTTTAGACTGAGTCTCCCTTGCCCAGATTGGAGGGGCATTGGCTACTCACAGGCCCACCCAATCTCACTATTCATAGGCTGTAGGACCCTGACCTAGACCAAGTTGCTTAGGCAGTCTGGTGGCCCATGGCTCCTAGGAGTTCACCATATTGGTGCTGTACTTATTGAGGACATATGACTGGTTTAGCTCCTTGTTTGTCCTTTGTTTTGAAGATGACCGATGACATCGGGGGTGATGTCTTGACTTGTGGATGAATTGGATTTAAGTGAGGCAGAGTTGCACAAGATTGTCAGCCTCATTCTCTCTTCCAAAATCATTTAAGTGCAGTAGCAGTTCAAAAGTCATGATGACTGGTGATGGCCTGGGATGTAGCGGTTGTCTTTAAGGCCTATTTCAGCTACCTTTATGGACACTGGAACAAATTGTTCTCTTCTACCCACTCTGTTGAGGAAAGTCTTCACATGCTTGGGATAGACACCCCCTTAATTCAGTTACCTATTGGTTACCCTCAGCCTACTTTAGTCCATCTGCCCAGGTGGTTTTACTGGGGTGTGACCACTGTGCATGATATAGCTTCTTTTTTTCCCCCCACAAATTAATTTATTTATTTTTAGTTTGCAACATTCACTTCCATAAGTTTTAAATTTTCTCCACCTCCCTCCCCTTCCCTCTCCCCAAGACAGCATGTCATCTCACATAGGCTCTACAAATACATTCTTATTAAACATATTTTCACATTAGTCATGTTGCATAGAAGAATTAGAACGTATGGGAGGAATCATGAGAAAGAAAAAACAAAACAAAAAAGAGAGCAAATAATGTGCTTCGATCTGCATTCCGACGCCATATTTCTTTGTCTGGAAGTGAATGGCATTTTCCATCCTGAGTCTTTTGGAGTCGTTTTAGGTCCTAGCATTGCTGAGAAGAGCTAAGTCTATCAAAGTTAGTCATCGCACAATGTGGCTGTTACTGTGTATAGTCTTCTGGCTTTTACTCATTTCACTCAACATTGGTTTATACCACGGCTTGTTCAGCCATTCTCCAATTGATGGACATCCCCTCAATGTCCAGTTCTTGGCCATCACAAAAAGAGCTGCTATAAATATTTTTGTATATGTGGGTCCTTTCCCCATTTTTATGATTTCTTTGGGATTCAGCCCTAGAAGTGGTATTGCTGGGTCAATATGATACAGCTTCGTGGAGGGATAGGTGAGAGTTGGGTAGCAGATGGACACCAAAGGTGGAAGAGCAGCCCTGAAAAGGGCCTGGCAAGCCCTCACACCAGAGGCGCTTGTCCTCCCTGAACACCTCATACACTTAGCTACCTACAACTCAGAACTCCTGAGTTTTCAATGGATCCACCAGCTTTAGCTATCCCACTAGCAGAAATTCCAGGTGTTTGCTACTGCATCTAGTCTCACACAGCTATTGTGAGAATTAAATAAGATGATAGGCTTTGCAGACCTTAAAGCACAATACTAATGTCAGAGATTTTCATTGTTGTTATTGTTACTAAGTGCTTCTTACCAGAATTCAAATCTTGCTCTCCTAGAGCATACCAGAAACCCAACCTGCTCATCAGCCAGTAAGAGGCCAAATTAGCTTCCCCTACCCCCCAAGTAAAAAGAATCAGAAAATGAGAACAGATGGGATAAGGTATTTGAATGAGAAATGATTGAAAATGCTTTTTGATAAAAATGAATTTACATGCCAAAGGCTCCTGAATGAATGAAAGGGACTTAGCTAGTACAATGGCCAAAAGGACTGATTAATTGGAAAATGGATCACAGAAGAGTACTGATGAGAAAAGGAATCAGAGATTGAATATTAGGATTAGTAGGGAATAAGAAATATGGAAGGAGATGTTGGCAATAGGGCTGAACCCCAACATAGTTACAACTGCTGCTATTAAACATGTTTGGGGTGCACCAAAAGATCTGCTAGGCCCAAATGACTTTCTCTAGGCTACCAAAGGTGCCTGGATGTCCCATTCTCTATTATAATACTTAAAAGAGTTTCAGATTGACTGAGATGAGCCCAGACAAGATTATATAATTAATTATGTAGAGGCCTGATCTTTATGGTCAACAAGCAAAAGGCAATGGAGAGAAAACTTAGAGTGAGAGCAAGGTAGACTTACCTGGGCTGCTGTCTCCTTTTTCTCTCTACATAAGCATAAATGTTGCTCACGGAGATCCTGCTTCATAAAGGGTCTGGAGATTTTTTTTTTATTTACCCAGTAAGAAAGGACAAAATCCTTGTTAATTTTTTTTTTGCTTGGGGGACCCATAGTGAGAAAGGTTATCTTTTGTGAGCATCAGAGGAAAATGGGGGTTAAGTTGAATTATTCCTTTTTACTGGTTAGGCTAGCAATTATATCATTCTTTCTTATAAACACTGGTTTCCACCCAAACCTTTTGCTTTTTGTGTGCTGTTATGAATGAAGAGGTAGACATGACTCCTGACTGGTGGAGACAATGTTAACTACAACTGGATACCTTCATGAGGCAGGTACTGAGCTGGTTCCAAAAACATTCCTTGGAGGCATTTCTTGGGGGAAAAAACTAGGACAGAGACTACTCCAGGGAGGAGAGAAGGACTTTGGAATAGCAGATATGTATGGGAGACTGGCCCCATCCTGTTTCTGAACTTGCTTGAAATTCTAGAGACTACTGAAATGGTTCTCCTTTGGATGAGGTTACTCCTTTTCCCTTTATTTGAGAAAAGTTCTCATCTCCTTCCTTGTTCATTCTTGGGTATTTTCTGGTCGTAGTCAAATCTATGTAACATCTCCAAATTTCTGTTTACTTTTTGCTTCAGTAAATGTGTTTGCTCTTTGTGATGGCCTTCTGTGTAACCAGCATTTGGTGGGAAGGAACTAAGCTGGTCGGTATAAACTAAGAGCTCCTCTCTTCCTTAAGGTATCAATAATAATTATTATTCATATTAATTATATAAGTATATATTATCTTATAATTATATGCCTATACATTTATTAGATAATAGATAACTTAATAATATTCCTATTTATATTATATTTATAATTTATATTTATACATTATATAATTACATTATGATGTTTATAATAATAACAACTTGTTATTGCTAGCAACAAGTTATCTTAATTACAAGTTTTCTTCTTTGAGGGATAATGATTCTTTTGTCCTAAACTTTGTAACCCTAAACCAGGTAGAAGTGAGGTGTGGCAGACACATATAATTTTAACTGATACCTTTCTAGAAGACTGGAAAAAAAATGCTTAGCCTCTGGGGACTTCCTGGAGCTTACCTGCTCTTGCCTATCTATTATGCTGATGGTGCAAACACTGTCCTTAGTTCACCTTCCAAAGAGGTAGACCAGGCCTCAGATCATATCTATTCAAGTCACCTTCAAGACATGTCTATACATTTACAATCTTGAGAGAGGAAGGAATGTGACTTAGTAATTACTAGGACAGCTAGGTGGTATGGTACAGAGGATAGAGTTCTAGACTCATCTTCCTGAGTTCAATTCTAGCCTCAGACACGTGCTAGCTATGTGATCCCTGGGCAAGTCACTTAACTGTATTTGCCTTGATTTCTCATCTGTAAAATGAGATAAAAATCACTCTAGTATCTTTGCTAAGAAAATCCCATATGGGGTCATGAAGAGTTGGACATGACTGGAATTGATTGAACAAAAAAGGAATATAGAAGAATCACCTAGAGCCTCCCAGCAATTGGGAAAACTGATTGGCTGAAAGTAAGTTTGTATTACAAAACAAATCATCTCAGTTCAATGTTCCCTTGTAAGTAAAACCCAGATTAGTGAATGATACTTTGAAATGAAGGTCGCCATTTTGGTTTTGAAGCCCTAAGGCAGTGGCAAGGGGGTCTGGGGAGAGTCATAGACCAAGTGAGGTCAATTGAAATTCAGGCAATAAATAAAAAATAGATGAGCAGCCAAGTTTGGGTGCCATTTTCTGTGTCAGAAAGGGGCTCAAAGATGCAACAGTAGAAGGGAGAAAAGTGATTAGGAGTCATATGTGGCAGACCTCTAAACCAGAGAATCAAACAGGCTTAGGGAGCAACTTAGGAATCTCACCACCCAGAGAACAGCGACATTTATATTTAGAGGAGTTTGGGTAGGTGGGTTTAGACTAACTGGATGGCACAGTGGACAGAGTGTTGGACTTGTAGTCAGGAAGACTTGAGTTCAAATCCTACCTCAGACACTTACTACTTGTGTGACCCTAAGGAAGTCACTTAACCTCTGCCTCAATTTCCTTATTTGTAAAGATGAGGATTCTAATAATAGCACCTACCTCCAATGGTTGTTAGGAAGATCACACACTATAATATTTGTAAAAATACTTTCAAGTACAAATGCTAGCTATTATTATTATTATTATTATTATTATTATTATTGAAATCATAGAATCTCAGGGTTAGAAGTGACCTCAGAGGTTTTTTTAGTTCAACTTATATTTGACTAGCCCTATGCCATATCCTTAATAAGTTTCATCAGCATCAGGATGAAGACTTTTCCTAAAATGTGGTACTAAGAACTGGGCACAATACCCCAGCTATCATCTGACCAGGGTAGAGTACAACAGGAGTATTACCCACTTTTTCTTGTAAACTATGCTTCTCTAAATGCAGTCCATGATTATAGTCGATCTTCTGGCTCTCTATCACATTGTTGTTTCATAGTAAACTTGCAATTTATTATCTCCCCCTACCACCAGATATTTTTAGACAAACTGCTGTCTAACCATACTTTCTCCAATTCGTACTTAAATTCAATAAACTGACAATTCTGCATTCTGGAGACACTTCAGAGTATCTCCAATTATTGCATGGGATGTTGTGAAATTCTCAAGATGAAATTAATTTCAGTTCAATTAAATACAGTATAACATTAATGTTCGAGGGTGGGGAGGGAAGGAATCATGAATTTGGAAAAACAAGGATAGGGCGTTGTCCTCAGAATAATTATAGACATCTCATTGCCAGCAACTGATGTTGACAGACAGATGGTGAACTAAAGAGAATTGGGCCAGGCATGCATAGTTGGAAAACAATGCTAGTTTATTGGAATGGCATATTTGATTATATATCTTTCTTGTTTATACATGGAAAGTTTCACAGTGAACTTTGAATCACCAGTTTCTCATGGATGCACTCAGCTAAACATAGATATCAGCAACGGTCTGATATCAGTAATGGCCTTGACTACCAAGCCTGCTTCCTGCATGCCCAGACTGCTTGTAGCAGCAGATGCAGCAATATTTCTTGATACTGACTGCCAACCTGTCCAGAGGGGACTTTGCACCCTCCTGGATCTGAACAAGTTAACAAGTCTAGTCTTGGACATAGCTCAATGAGTCCTTGAACTCAGAGAAAGTCACAAGTCTCTGGACTCAGTAGCTCAAGAATCCGTTAGACTTGGCCCCCCACATCTCATTATTCTTTGATTGTTTCTTATGCATTGGTTTTGTCTCTCCAGTTAAATTCTCTGAGGGCAGAAAACATGCCTTGGACTTTTTAAAAAAAATTTCTCCATAGTGCTAAACAGTGTTGAGAACTGAGTAAACTTAATAAATATTTATAAATTGAACAAGTTTCTTTATCTAGACCAAGAAAAATCTCATTAAATGCTTCCCAGACTTGACAACCTCAATTCTGTAATGAATACATCACCAAAATTATTCCAACAATCCCAATTTAGACCAGTCCTTAAAGTCAAGAAATTCTTCCAAATGCTTATTCTAAATTCCTCATAGTGGAATTTTTCCCCTTTCATTCTCCACAGAAAAGCCAATGAATTCAGTATTTACTACCCATTCATTCACTCATTCAATATTCATTCCAAACATACACAGAAGTATGCTAGGTATTGTTGAACCTAGAGTGGGATATGACCACACGGAAGCATTTGGGGGCATTGCTCCATTGAGGGATGCATGGGACTCTGCTAGATGACCTGTTTTTGTTCCCTCTTCACCCTCTTCATTTTTATACTTTACCTTCATTTTCCTCCTCACCTTTACATTTTTAGATGTCACATAACTATTTTTGTGGTTACATAACTGAAAAATTTCTGCATACTTTATGCTATCTACATGTTTTTGTCAAATTAATAAGTCCCATAATCAGGAAATGTTACACACATATAATACTACTTACTTGCAATCATAGGATCACAGATCTAGAGCTAGAGGCCATCTAAACCAACACATTCATTTTGATTCATGTTCTCATTGGTTTGGATGCTCCATCCACTAGAACAGATTATAACCCTTTCATATCTTTTCATCTAATATGATTGCTGCCCATGTCTTTTCATAAATTCTCCTTAATGAATCTACCAAATATGTTGGGACCTGAAGAAATAATACAAAAGACATCATAAAGGCCATGTATAACCAGAAGAGGAAGAGAGCTGGTCATGCAGCAAGATTTAAGGATAACAGATATATTATCTGTTTTCTATATGAAGAAATGAGGAAGTATATAAGAGGTGTTGTGAAGATAGAAACAAGAAAATTTGGCAATGGATGGGATGTCTGGGGTGAGTGAGAATGAAGAATTAAAGATGACAGAATGGCTAGGTGGCCCAGTGAATAGAGTACTGGCTGTGGAGTCAGGAGGACCTGAGTTCAAATCCAGCCTCAGACATTTAACACTTACTAGCCATGTGACCTTAGGCAAGTCACTTAACCCCAACTGCCCTGCTCTCCAAAAAGCAAAAAAAAAAAAAAAAAAAAATTAAAGATGACAATACCAAGGTTGCAGGCATGGGTAACTGGGAGGAAGAATACTCTGGATAATAATAGGAAAGTTTTGGAAGTAGAACAGTTTTGGGAGAAAGATTATGGGTTTAATTTTGGACATATTCAGTTTAAGATGTCTACGGGATATCCAATTTGATATAATCAAGTGGTAGTTGGAGATACACGACTGTAACCCAGGAGAAAGACTAGGGCTGGATATATAGACAACCCTGGGCTTGAGTCTGTTTGCATAAGATTCACCTCACTGGTAGAGACTGAATTCTCCCTTTCTGCATGAGAGACAGAGTTGGTGAGAGCCTGGGAAAGGAAAGGCCTTGACATTACATTCTGATATGGGAATCACCTTCATTAAAGATGAAAGAACCAGAGGAAGGTCCCAATACATTTGGTAGATCCATTAAAGAGAATTTATGAAAAGACATGAGCAAGAATCACATGAGATGAAAAGATATGAAAGGGTTATATTTTAGCCTGCTTATACCCACCCTATGTCTTTAAACACCAGCATTGCCCTTTCAATCACCTGCAATTATACTTTTTCTAAGATGATGGTATCCAATGATTTGTTGCCATGTGAAATCACCAGAATATTATAGGTGTTAAAAAGATAGGCTTTGGCAGACCCCAGCAACCAGGAACCATTGATATCACTAGAAAATTCCCCAAAAGCAATCCAGCCAAATCTCTTCATCTTGTTTAATTCTGGGCCATCTAATTGTCCTGTCTATGGTATATACATATATACACCTGTCTGTGGTATATATTGATACACTAATTCAGTGGTCAGACATTTCAGCTGTATATCATAATCTGGGCAATACATGTTCTTTAGGCATTTTGATTTTTCTATGTGGATGGTTAAGCTAATCTCTTTTGAGTGATTATATAGTTTGAGAAGATCCTACTGTGTTCTGGAGTGCAATGCAATCAACACAATACACTTCTTTTCTTGTTTGTTTTTAGATTTATTTTAAACTTAAGTACAAAATAAGAAAAAAAAACATTGTCATGTACACAGCAGAATGCAAAAAAAGATTCATGATAAAGCAATTCCATTCAAAGAAAACCTATATAAAAAATACCACACATTGTTTTCAAAGCTGTCTAGCTTTTCTTTGCTTTCTTGTAAGTTTTCTTTTGTTTTCTGCTGTGCATTTTTCCCCCTCCCTTCCTGCCCCTCAAAGCACAGATGTGTATATGTGTGTGTGTGTGTGTGTGTTTGTGTACTCATATATGGGGTTTTCTTGGCACAGATACTGGAGTGGTACCGATATATATATATGTAGTAGATATCTATAAATACACATAGATGTATGCTTATTTCCACTTGTCATCTGTTTGTCTGAAATTGGATGCATCTTTTTTCTTAAGTCCAAGTCTTTCCATGTTTTTCTAAATCAACCAGGTCTTCATTTCCTACACCACAGAAATATTCCGATGTAATCACATTCTAAGAGATTGTCTATGAAAGTATTCCCCCCAATTTTCTTTAGTCCTTCTATTCTTGGCTGCACAGGTTTTACTTATAGAAGAAAATTTTAATTTAAAATAATCAAAATAACCTATTTTATACTTCAACAATACTCTTACCTTATAATATAGTTTAATATTCCTTTACTGCTTCCTTTACATCTTTCCACCCCTGGTTTCTTTGAAGTTCCTGACTTTTTGTTCTTCTAAATGAGCTTTGTTATTATTTTTTTCCAACTCAGTAAGATAATTTCTTAGTAATTTAATTGGGATGGCATTACATACATAGAATAGTCCAAAATTAAACCCATCACCTTTTAGTTTATTATTCGTTAGGTAAAATTGTTATTTTTTTATTTTATTGGCTTTACCTAAACATGGACGATAAATATTACTTAGTTATTTAGATCTAACATTATTTGTATAAAAAATATTTTCTGTTTATATTTGTATGGTTCCTGTGCCTATTTTGGCAGGTATATTCTCAGGTATCTTATACTGTATGGTTATTTCAAATGTTCTAAAACAATATTTACTAATATGATGACACAGCGTAGTTTCCCTATTTTTCTCTTTTGATTAAATTTATTTTAGCTTTAACTTTTTCTGAAATCATGTTTACTATTCCCAATTTTTTATATAATAAATTATACTCCTGACTTTTATTTTATCTTTGTGTGTATCTCTCATTTTTTATAGCATTTCCTGAAAGCAAGATATTATTGAATTCAAATTTTTAATCTGCTATCAGTTTCCATTTTATGGGTAAATTCATCCCATTTACATTCTAAGCTATAATTATTTGTATATTTCCTCCAACACAGTAAACTTCTGCAAGAGGACTAGTGTTCCCCATTTCCCCATTATATTATAGATTGTTGTTGTAGTTCGGTTGGGGTTTTCTTTGGCAAAGATACTGGAGTGATTTGCCATTTCCTTCTCCAGACATTTTGCAGATGATGAAACTGAAGCAAATAGGGTTAAGTTAAGCCCAAGGTCACATAGCTACTAAGTGTAAGGTTAGATTTGAACTCAAGAAGTTGAGTTTTTCTAATTTCAGGCCTGGTGCTCTTATCCACTGGGCCACCTTTGGTTTTCCCTAAAAGATAAGAAAGCTGTCCCTGGTTCTTGATTATCCCTTACCTTCCTTGATGCAACTTCCAGTTCACCTAAGGACATAAAAGGTAACATCAAAATTGAGTCAGGACACTTCCAACTTGGTAGGTATCTGAAGACCATATGAATCACTCTGCCTACTGAGCAGATGCATTTCCATGTGAAGACAAGGGGGACCAGGTCCAGAGAACCCAAGTGCCACTGTATCCATGTTGCATATCCTTGCTATGTTGGGGCAAATTAAACCTCCTTTTGTTAATTACCCAATGATTTCTGAGGGCTTCATTTTGTCCTAAAGTTGAACCTGAACTCACAGGGTGTTGATGTTAGACCTACCTCCAACACCTTCATAAATGGGAACATCTGTACAGCCCATATTTCAAAGCTGTCTATAATTGGTACCTCCATATCTTCTCCTTTTACTCTCTTCTAAATCCTCTGAAATCAGACTTAGAACCTCATCATTCAATTGTCACTGCCCTCTCCAAAGTTGCCAGAAATCTCTTAATTACAAAATCAAATGGCCTTTTTTCAGTCTTAATACTTTTTGGCTTCTCTGTAATATTTGACATTGTTGATCACTCTCTCCTCCTGGATCATCTCTCCTCTCTAGGTTTAAATGAGATTATTCTCTCCTGGTTCTTAGCCTATCCTTCTAATCATTCCTTCTCAGTCTCCTTTGCTGGTTCTTCATCCATGTCATGACCACTAATGGTGGGTATCCCCTAAAGCCCTATACTGGGCCTCTTTCCCTTTTAACTCTATACCAGTGGTTTTTAACTCCTTTGTGTATCGTAGACCTCTTTAGCAGTGTGGTGAAGCCTGCGGACCCATTCTCAGAATTTTATAAAAACAGTTGAAGGAATGCTAAATTTCAGTTAGAAGCTTGAGAAAAGAAAGGTGTAATATTTTCTCCCATCTAACTTCACAGACTCTTTGAGGGGGTAGGGTTAATGAACCCTAAGTAAAGAAATCCTGCTCTATACTATCCCACTTTGATCAGACGATGCTAAGTTGAGGTAAAATATAAAATGACTAATTAAAAGTTCTGCAAACTACTCTGTTCTAATGAGCTTTAAATATTAGCCCCAAGAAGACTGTAACAATAGTTATAAATTAAGTTACTGAATCCTATTCATTCTGGTTAAATTTAGATGTATGAGTTTTTTGTTAACTTCTCTTTTGTGTGTGAGAATAAATTACCTGTTCCACATCTGATTTGCATTATACCTTCATACTCCCCCATTTTGGGGAAATCCTTGACCTGTAAACCTATATGTGAAGCTATAAATGAAAACCATCCCTAAGGTCACCAAAGTGGGGTTTCTTAACAAGCCAGAGTATTAGAAAAGGGAACTTCATTCCTTTAAGTAGAATTTTCTAGGACTGAACCTGGTCCAAAGCACATGCCTGAGTATAGAACAGAGAGAGGTTCAGTTCCCTAGTTCAGTCCCTATAGTGTTTCTTCAATGCTACACTATGGGGGAGAAGGGGTGTTCATCTGGGATATATCTGGATCTCTTATATATTTACAGGTATTCACTAGAGAAATTTTCCATCCAGGATGCTTGCTATTGCATAGTCTGGCTTTTCAGGGATCCACTGGAGAAAAATCATACTTTTTTCTTCTTTTATATAAAACTGTAATTGTTGTCCTGGGGCAACTGGGTGGCACACGGAATAGAGTACCAGGTCTGAAGTCAGGAAGACTCATCTTTCTGAGTTCAAATCTTGCCTCAGACACTTAATAGCGTGGCCCTGGGCAGGTCACTTAATCCTGTTTGTCTCAATTTCCTCATCTGTGAAATGAACTGGAGAAGAAAATGGCAAATAACTCCAGTATCTCTGCCAAGAAAACCCAAAATGGGGTCACAGAGGGCTCAACCTGACTGAAACGACTGAACAACAACAAAAAAATTGTCTTCCATTATATTTCCTTTTTAAGTAAGAGAAGTTTCTTTGAGACAACTTTTACTTATTTGAATGTTTAGGTACTGATGTCTGTTGTATTATTGTTGTCCCTTAGCAATATGGAAGCTAATACGAGCAGTATGAATTATATCCCTAGAATACTGGTATCTAGTAATTTACTCAAAAAATACTTTGGAAACTCATTAATATCATTTTTGTGCAGAATTTGACTTCACCTTATTTGTGATACGAGCTCAGATGGTTTCTCTGATATCTTTATGAATGTCAGATCCATAGGATAAAATTTGCCTGCTGACCTAGAAACCTTTGTTGTACCCAAACTCAAATCCCAGGTCATCACATACCACCTGATTTGTGGCCCACCCTTAAGCCCCTTTTATATTTCCATCCTACATTTTGTCATAGCTTGAAAATTGCTTAAGGCATGTCTGGGCATATTGCTCAAGGCCAAGGTCCCTAACCCCTCATTCCCTAATCAGCATTTTATATATTCTCCTTGAATCATCATAGTGTATAAGGTTTATTATGGTGCAAGGATCTTATCTAGGGACCACCCTGGCAGGGGCACCCTCTTCGCCCAGAACATGACCCTAGCCTGTTCTGGGGAATTTCAGTCCCGTTTACTCCATGATCCTCCACCATGTGCCCTCCACCCTGTTCTAAGAGGGACCCCCATGTCACAGGAAGGTTGCACCCTTGTACCCTTGTGCCATATTCCCAAATTAGCTCTGAGCTATGGATCTAACCAATGGCTGTTCTTTGCTTCTGTATGTCATGGCTTCTGCTTGCTCCCCTCCCTGATTGTGATTTTTGTGGTTTTAGCCTATATAATCAAGCCTGTACCCCACTGGATCACTGCCAATCTGAGTGAAACCACTCTGGTAGTCATGCACTTAATCAATAAATCCACAACCTAAATTTATCTTGAACCTACGTCTCAGCTCGCTCTTATTCTCTTTCACAACACCCTAAGTAATCAACACCAACTACTTAATCCCTTTTGGGGAGTCCTATATCTCTCTGGGGCTTTCTGAGTTTGTTTTATTTTTGAGTTAACTACTTGTCCTAATGATGCATATTAGAAACTCCATTTGGATTGATCTCTGCATTGGCAGGAATGCCATAGGGATATTTCAGATGCCCTGTGGTACAGGGACCCAGAGCAAATGACTATCTTTACCTCCAGTGGGATTGCCTTATGTTTTCAGGGATCCCTGAAGACATTTTGGTGTGCCTGTGTGAGAAACCTGAAGATGTTTTGTCTGGATCTGTAGTTGGATCGTCCTATATGTTAAAGAGAATCACTGAAGAATTTTTATGCATCAAAGTTTGGTTTCTCACCTTAGAGTGAGGCATACAGATCTCTTATCTGCATGGAAGAGCCCCATGCATTGTCAGAACTCTGTAAGGTCCTGGCTTTCCCTCTGAGTTGGGAAGCTTGATTTTCATTTCCTTTTCCTTTTTTTTTTTTCATTGTCTTTGGGTTAAGGAAGGTTTTTGCAAGCCCCAAGAGAGGCATTTGACATCTGTTTGTTAAGTTATAACACCATGTGTTTGAGAGTATGGAAGAATGTAAATTTCTAATTATTTGTGAACAGTTCCACATGGACTCTTCTGAGACTCTTTAATACAAAGCTCTGGGGGAAGGCACTCAAACAGACAATGCTTGAGCCTCCCCCAGTTAACGGAGATCTATCCAGAACTTGGAACTGGGGACTTTGCCAAAAATACTCCAGGTAATTTGCTTGGAATAGCAAATATTTATCTGAGGAAATGGAGTTCCCCTCCCCACTTCAGCTGAAATAGTCACAGATGACTCAGAAAGTAATTAAAAAGTATGAAGAAGGTGTTAAAGAATGTTCCCACAACCCTACAATGCATGAAGAAATTCCTTCTGGCAATCTGAGAGGATTATTAGGGGATTGATCATTGGATGAAAGTGACTAACAGCAAAGGAAATATCTCATGATTGGCTAAGAGAATCAGTCATCCCTAGAGTCTGTACAAATAGATAGATGGATAGTAAGATAGATAAGTTATATCTATGTATCTATGTATCGTCTATCTATCTATCTATCTATCTATCTATCTATCTATCTATCTATCTATCTATTCATCTATCTAAAACAAGCAAGACATTAAGTCGTAGAGGAGTACCTACTCCTCAGTAATAAGTCATCCATGGAGCTAGACCCAAAGGTCAACTGGAACCAGTAAGGACATCTCTGAGCATGATTTATACATAGGGAAATGGTCCCTACTCCACTCACAAAAAGAATAGCTCACATTCATAAAGGGACATATGCCCATTCATTTATTTCTACATTTTTCACACAAGGTTATTTACTTGATGCTCATAAGCTCATATAGATTGGAGGCAAACCCTGGTTACAGCAAGGGGAAGCAGAGGAATTACAAAGATGAAGCATTTTTAGTTACAAGCCTGGTGAAATCCTCAGAGAACTCCATTTTACTGGACCATTTTATATAAAAATTTCATCTAAGTTTTGCATAAAACTGTCAAGCTAATATTTTTTTCAATGAAATTCTGCTAAGTTTGAAGCAGTCAGCCCCCTCTCTTTGGTCAGTTTTTGTTTCCTCTTCCTTTGTTGTTATGTACTTTTCCTTATTATCTATAATGTCCATTTCAATTCTTTATCTGAGAAACTTGGTAACATTGCTTTTCAAAGATAACTGTCCCACAAACTAATATGAACAAAATCATTGTATGGTTTCCACAATATTCTGGTTTTATTAGAAGCAAATCATACTCTAATTTGCCCATGTGATTATTTGCTAGTTTCACTAATATGTTCAATTTTATGATAGCTATAACAATTCATTGTTGATCCAGTGGAAGAGTAATAATTTCACTTTACTGTTATAATTAATTTATTAGTTATCAATTCATGGCCAACCACTTTCTATACTGATTTAACTATCTCAGGATGATATTTCCTGTATTAGTGGTACTACAGAGATGCCTGAAGAGATATCTGTCATTGCCCCAATTGGTATCATTTTACAAAAGCAATCTTATCAAAGTATGGTGGTATGAAACCAGCTACGATATTTTTCAGCTAATCATCCACTTATAACATTGTTCTGCTCACTAATATATTTTAAAAGAGCCAGCTGCCATTATCAAATGGGAATGTGCTTGCATATTCCAGATTGATATTTAACCAAGATGTCCCTCTTTTTCTGCCTTACTTGTGCAATCCCTATCTTATATCCGTAAAGTTCATTTTTTCTCCCTAAGTGAATTACTCTTACCTTGCTATGTGCTGTTTCTCATCTTTTCAGGGTCATTTTGAATTCTATTCCATTTTCCTAAAATGCTGGTCTTCCCTCCCAGTTTTTAATTAATGTCAATAATTAAGTGAAATATGTTAAATGTATTTTGTAAATGTAGTTTCCCCTCTGGGATACTGTCCTAACTGGCATTTGCAGGGGCTAACTATCTCAAGGTTCAAAGTATTCTGTGGTCCACACTCCTAAAACGCATAGGTTATGAGCACCCATGGATAGTTTTACCTTCAGTAGTCAGTCAGTTGATATAATTAGCTCAAAGCAAAGGCATTGACTAAAACGGCACAGCATGAATAATAATAACAAAACATTCCTCCATAAACCTGGGAGTACTCTGCTGTAAATCCATACAGTAGCAGTGGGAAGGGTGGGCACACATTTAGAGTACGTGGGTGCAAGAGGAACACATTTAGCCCTAAGGAACTGTGGCCAATGAAACTGATGCCTCCAGTGTTGCTGGGGCCCCCCCTTCTCTTCTTTTCTCCCCTCCAAGTGCAGTGCCTGTTTGACATAATGTTCAAGTGTTGGTCACCCAGCCTGATCCTCTGTGCAGCTCAATTCCTGACTGCTAGGCTAACTCTTGTTTCACAGAGCTTCTCCTGTACTGACTCCACATCTAGACTTTTGGGACCTAGTCTTTGAAAGTATTTCCCAAACAAGACATCATTGATTTGGGGGAGAAGGAGGTGATGGGGAATCTCATCCTTACTGCTTCTGTCATTTTTTTTCCATTACCTGAGCTCACTCTCTTCAGAACTGTGTTTTACCTTTTCATGGGTCCTGGGGCATGACTGATCCTTCAGTCAGTTAGTGACTAGACCCATAATTCTTTCAAGAAGTTGATTAAAGATTATCACTTTACCTAAAGTAGTAGCTTAGTGTAAAAACTTCTTCACATTTCATTTAAAATCATAAAATTTCATTGATTCTGCCACCTTTCTCTTACAAACTGTCATTTTATCAGTTAGAATGTGGAAAATCAACATCTCTTTTTCCCTCCTAAACACAATTTCAGTTAATTTCAATCTCTGGCTGAAAAATCAATGAAACCTTTAGGACAGATTTAGAATTATTTTCTCTTGGGATGTAATTCATTTTTAAAAACCTGTTTTAAAAAAACTATCTTGGGGATGCTGGTTTTTCTGCCTTCAACAATAACCTATGTCCATTTCTGTATCGAGAATGTCACAGGATGGACTCCTTCCCTCATTTATAAGTAAATGCAAAAGGATCTCTTTGATGATTGCTATCCTATCTAAATAGGATATACCACTGGTGCCTATAAACCTAGTCCTAAATATCCTGGCTTTTCCCTTGCACATTTGTCCATGAAGCATGGAAGTTCACATGTTCTGCATTGAGTCAGCAGACGATTATGATGCAATAACCCACAGACAATACTCTCAAACTCCTCCCAGTCATTTCTAACATCTATAACCACAATTGCTAGAGAAAAACTCTTGGGAAAGAGGAAGTCACTATAACTGCTACCCCATAATTAGATCATAAACATTTCACAAGCTTCTAAGAGAAGTAAAGTAGAACTTCTATCTATGGCAAGGAGAATAACTGCCCAGATAAGAAAAACAATTAAAACAGCTGATTTCCAATGGTTTTGCTGTGCAATGGAAGCCTGTGATTGTGAATGCTTTGTGAACATCAGGCTCACGGCTGGGCATATGTAGCCAAACAGCCTGGCCCGGGAACTGAATTCAGAAGACCCCCATTTGATTCCTGGTTTGACTTTGTATATTGCCTGTGTGACCTTAGCATTACCACCTTGGAATTCAGTTTCTTTACTGGTAAAATGAGGGGATTTAACTAGACACTTCTTAAGTTCTTTTTCAGATCTAAATCCTATGATGCTACAAGGGAGCATAGTTGATAATAATAGCTCACATTTCCATAGCATTTGAAGGCTTATGAAATGCTTTTCTTACAACAATCCCATGAGGTTAGCAGACCACTGTCATATAAAGGTACGTCCTGACTGATTTCTTTGTTCGGGACAAACTGTAAGCCACTTTGTGCCGCTTCTACTCTGTGGGTTTGTCGTGTAGAGAATAAGAGCCAGCTGAGACCTGGGTTCAAGATAAGTTTAGATGTGGATTTATTGATTAAGAGTGTGACTATCACTGAGTTTTCACTCTCAGGTTGGCAGTGATCCATTGGGGTATAAACTTGATTATAAAGACTAAAACCATAAAAAGCACAATCAGGAAGGGGAGCTAGCTGAAGCCATGACATACAGAAGCAAAGGACAGCCATTGGTTAGATCTATAGCTCAGGGCTAATTTGGGAATATGGTGCAAGGGTACAAGGGTGCAACCTTCCTGTGACATGGGGGTCCCTCCTAGAACAGGGTGGAGGGCATAGGGTGGAGGACCATAGTCAGTGCTTTCCAGAGCAGGGTGGAAGGTCATGGGGTAAAGGGGGCTGGAATTCCCCAGAACAGGCTAGGGTCGAGTTCTGGACGAAGAGGGAGGGGGCTCTGCTTTGTCAGCAGGACAGGACAGGGTGGTCCCTAGATAAGATCCTTGCGCCATAATGAACCTTATGCACTGTAATGATTCAAAGAGAACATATAAAATGCTGATTAGGGAAGAAGGGAGCAGGGGACTACGTAGGCCTTGAGCAACTTTCCCCAGACTTGAGCAATGACGCCCAGACATGCCTCAAGCATTTTCAAGCTAAGACAAAAAGAGGCTTAATGGTGGGCCACAAATCAGGTGGTGTATGGTGGCCTGGGATTTGGGTTTGGGTACAACAGGTTTCTTCCCGATCTCTATCTATGCCAACCTCCTCTTGGTATTGGCCTTGCTTTTTTCAAACTCAGTTCATGATTTTATGTCTAGCTTTCTGGATTGGCCCCTTTGTGAGTTCCTGACTTTGACCTTGACCTGGTTTTCTGTTTACTCTCTGGGATCCTGGACAATGCTAGTTCTCTAACCAGATATGCCTCTCGCTCTAGGCTAATTAAGAAGTAAGTGCTGCTAAACTTCTACCCTTTGTAGGCCTTTACTTCCTTAGCTTCCCCTGAAGGGGAAGCAAGGAAAGGACTCAGTATATTTATTAAGATGCTTAAAGGAGAGGCTGAACTTTCAGGAGGTGTTAGGGACAGATGTTGTGACTGTGGAGCAAATTAAATTTTTAAAGGAATGGTAACAGGCTTAAGTTGTATCGCTGTAGGCAATACATTTGAATCATACATTTTTTAATGTCAGAAGACATCCTTACCCTTTCTTTAATTATACACAATAGCTAAGAAAATAAAACTGTTACAGGAAGGACATGTATTGATGTGAAGGAATGTGAATATTGGTTGATTTCATTTGTAAGTATTTCCTAGCTTCTTGCTAGAAAAATCTTGGTAGAAGATTCTTGTACCTAAAAAGTACAATGAAAGTGTCTAGAATCACATGTCAGAACTAAAAGGGAGCTCATAGGACACAGTTATAGGATAATAGATTTAGACCCTGAAGGGACCTTAGAGGTCATCTAGTCCAGTCCCTTCTTTTTACAGATGAGGAAACTGAGGCAAAGAGAGGTGAACTGATTTGTCTAAGGTCACATAGGTAGTAACTTGAATTCCAAATAAGGTTCTTTTACTCCAAATCCATTTTTCACTATACCACCTACTCTAGAGATTCTCTGCCTTTTCTGTCATGCCCTGAAAAATTCATTATTGAGAAAACCTCATCATCTTTCAAGATTCAATAAGCCTTGGTGCTCATTTGTTGTTGTTCAGTCCTTTTCAATTGTTTCTGACTCTTTGTGACCCCATTTGGAGTTTTCTTGGAAGAGATACTGGAGTCATTTACCTTTTCCTTCTCTAGCTCATTTTACAGATTAGGAAACTGAGGCAAACAGGGTTAAGTGACTTGTCCAGGGTTACACAGCTAGTAAGTGTCTGAGACTGGATTTGAATTTAGGAAGATGAGTCTTCCTGACTCCAGGTCTGTGACACCTAGCTGGTATTTATACCTCATCATTACTTTCTGCCCCTGTGATTGGAGGACAGAGCCACGAACTCCAAAATCTCCATTTAAGGAGAAAGCAGTACAGAAAGTTTTTCATTTTCCACCTGGATTTACTACTTTGAGACTTCTCTGACTTCTCCATCATGCCTCTGCTGGGATACTTTCCCCCTTTTCTGCCCTTTCAGCTTCCTTTTGTGTACTGTCTTTCCCCCCTTTAGATTGTAAGCTCCTTGAGGATAGGAACTGTCTTTCTTTTTTAATATTTGTATCCCCAGAGTTTAGTATGATGCCTGGCACATTGTAGGTGCTTAATAAATGTTTATTGACTGTTGACAATTGATTTTCCCAAGGTCCACAAAGTATGGATACTGGACTAGAAAATAGGTCTTTTGACAATTTTTATTCAAGTCAGTGCTCTTTTTTGTTATATTGAACCACTTCACATTAGCTTAAAATCTCTAGTAAGACTAAGGGGATTTGACTGGTAGCTTTTCCATAATATGGGAAATATAACTTGCCTTGGGGTTGAGAGACTTGAGGAGAAGGATTGACCTTTATGCCCAAGCAGGAAGAGAGGACTTGAGATGTGAGATGAAAGTAAGCAGATGCTGAGAATTAAGCTATGAGAGATGCCTATTTGAAAATCTGGCCTGATCCTATCCTGTGATATAGTAAGAGTGGAAGCAACAGCAAAGAGAGGATGCACAACTCTGGGGTAGTGAGGGCCAGTCCAGGGGTAAGACTGTTCTGGGTGTCCTTTCTCCTTCCTAGCTAAGGTCACTTTTCTCTTTTTTGGCTATCCGGGTGTGCTAGCTGGTCTGATCTGTTGCTTTCAATATAGAATTTATTTACTTGCTATAAAACACTGTTGGACTGCAGACACATTAACCTTATGTATGCATTTTATTTAAAGCACATAAATAGCAAAAAGATAAGGGAGACAAAAGGTTTGGTCATGATAGCTAATCCTGGGGCTTGGATCTATTAGGACAAGAGTGATACAGAACCATAAAAGGCTGGCAAATGAATTTGGGTTTCAAGTACTCCTAGAAGAAAATGTGAGCTGATGAGAGTGACAGATTATGGGGGGGCAGTTAGAGAAGAAAATTCTCCCCTCTCCCCAGCACATCAGCAGCTTAGCTTGCCTTTGCTTGATAGTGCCACCTGCTGCCTATAGAAAATAAAGTGGTCCCCCTTTTAAAAGGGTCAAAAGCACGTACTGAGAGATGAAGTTATTAAGTGCTTTCAATAAGATAGTTGTAAAATTAAAGGTAATACATAATGTAGGACCTGGGCACTCTTGTCATATGTGGCACCTCCAGATTAGCTGCCCCAAATTCAAAGTATGTTTGTGGGTCTGAATCTACTCAAAGCTATAACTCATGAACTCCCACTGTATATTTACAATTTTTTTCTAGTTAATCAAAAGACACATAAAGGCCATAGAAAAAACATTTAATGAAGTAGCATAACAATAAAAGCCACAATAGGACACTCCCTCCATAAATCTGGGAGGTAGTATTCTACCAACATACATACGTAAATGTAGATGTAGGGCATACATGTGGGAAATATGTGAGGCCAGGACACCTTTGAGGAGGGAATAACTCATTCCTCCCATGCTGTGGGGCCCTCCATATTGTCTGGTGATGTCCTTGCCCTTCTCTCATCGGCTCTGTTCCCCACAAGGTATGGCATTACTGCTGGGTACCCACTCAGCTATTTCCCAGCATGTGGAATCTCATCACATCCACAATGACTATTAGAATACTGTTTCCACATCATTTTGACAAGTTAATAATCACTACTACTTCCCCCACACACTGGTTTTTCTTTGGTGTGGGTTGGGGAACTCAAACTAAGGTACATAATAAAGACAATTTTGTGACTGTTTTGGAGAAAGAAACAAGATGTTAAATGGAATATAGGTATGGAGCATCTAGTGTGACTGTATTTGCTCCCCAGTGACTGGGTGGGGTTGAGGAGAGACCTCTGATTCCAGTTTTCTAAGACTACCAATTAAGTGTATCGGGTGTTCAGGAAGGATTAGCACCTCTGGTGTGAGGGTTTGCTGAGCCCTTTTCAAGGCAGTTCATTCACCTTTGGCATCTACCTTCACCCAACTCTCACCTGTGGCTCCAAGAAGCTATAACATTCACAGCAGCTACACCTCAGTAAACCCATCTCAGCAGAAGGATGAAATCAGTTTGAGGGTAACTGACAGGCCTCAAACCTGTCAGTGAGTGGGGGGTGGGTGTCTGCCATAAGCATGTGAAGACTTTCCCATGTAGAATGGGCAGATGAGAAAAATTTGTCATGAAGGAGGCTGAAGAAGGCACTGTGGAGAGCTTAGAGCTTGGTCAGACATCAAAGATGCCAAGGTTGCCCACCACATCCTGGATTATCTTGACTTTTATCCTACCACTGGACTTCAGTGACTCTGGAAGAGAGAGTGAGGCTGATGACTGTGCAACTGTGCCTTACTTAAATATAATTCACTAGTGAGTCAAAATATCACCCTCTGATGTCTTTGGTCCTCTTCTAAACAAAGGACCACCACCACCAACAAGACCAAGAATCCTCCTGAACTCCTGTATAAAGGAGATGAGGATTCAATAAGGATCCTCGAGGTGTGTTGAATATTGCATAAATACTGAGAGAGAGCCTCCAAAGTGGCTTCCATAATAACTAGATGCTCAGTTTATTGGAAATTGGATTTAGGGTCATAAGATCTGTTTCAATTCCTGACAGTGATGTTTAACATGTGTATGATCCTGAGAAAGTCACAATCTCTCTGGGTCTTAGTTTCCTCATTTATAAAATGATGAGGGTAAAATAGATGATTAGCTTAAAATCTTTTCATTCCCATAGTGCCTACTACAGAACTCCATGCATTTTAAGAGCTTAATAAAGGTGTTGATGACAGAAAATCTTAATTCCTATCCTCAAACTATAGACAGCTTTCCACTGGACTTTCCAAGTATGTCAGGTGAAAGAAGGAAGAATTCTACAATTGGGGAGAGGTGGACTGGATGCTTCTAAAGCTTCTTTTAACTTTCCAATCATTCTCTACTTAAGGTCTCCATTTTCTTAGCTTCTAAGTGGGTGTATATATATATATACTCACACATATATATACACATATATGTTATTTTTTTTTTTTTGCTTTTTGGAGGGCAATTGGGGTTAAGTGACTTGCCCAAGGTCACAAGGCTAATTTTTGTGTTAAGTGTCTGAGGTTGGATTTGAACTCAGGTCCTCCTGACTCCAGGACCGGTCCTCTATTCACTGCGCCACCTAGCCACCCTGGGCCTATATTTTCTCAAACTTATTTTCATAAGGAGAAACTTGCTAGAAATGAATGAAAATGCATAAAGTGCTTATCGTGGCCAGGCACTGTAAGTGATGAGAATAATATTTTTAAGATATCAAGACAGTCTCTGCTCTCAAGGAGCTTCTATTCTAATAAAAGAAGCCAATACATATAGGGGAGGAATGGAAAAGGAGAGGTGTTTTGGTCTGAGAAGTCATGAGGATGATGAGTTAAACTGTAAGTAAACTGATTAACATGTCCTCTCCAGGAATAGTCATGTTAATTTGATTTCCATTCCCTGAGCTAGGAGGGGAAAGGAGGGCAGAAAGTATATGCAAAAATATTCAACGTGAAGATGGTTGAAGAATAGCTGGCAGAAGTTTGGGTCTGCGTGGGGCTAATTATAGGGAACTCTCATCAATTACGAGAAAGTAGAGCTCCAGGGCAGGAGCTGGTAGAGTCTTGTTGGAGGCTAGAAGACATTCTATGAAGGTTGCTGGTGAGCATCAAGTAATGAATATAGTTGGTTTGGATTGGGCTAGGTAGGGAATATGCTTATCAGGATAGAAACCTCTTGAGAATTCTCCTTCTGACTTCAGTGGTACTTCTCCTCTCCTCCAATGGGGAGATCATATCTGGTTTCAAAATGGAAAGCCCTAAGGAGAAAAGTTTCTCAATGTCCTTTATCACACCACCCCTATATATGTCCTTCTGCAAGGTCCAGCTTTTTATATTCCTCTTAGGTGAAGTCTACAGTCACGTCTTTGATTATCAATAAAATTTCTCAAATGTAGCTAATCCTTTAAAATTGTCTTCATCTTTTATTTTAAAAAATATTTTGTTGGCATTTTTTATCACCTTCTTTTTCAAATTTATCTCCTCTTCCCAGAGAGCCACCCCTTGTAACAGAATACTGAGGAGAGGGAAAAAGGAGTTCAGCAAAACTCATGACAAGTCTCCATATTTTCAAAGTATATTAGAGATAATATAATCACCACCTCTACATAATGCAGGTCAGCAGAGCCAACTCATTTATTTCAGCGTTGATTAAACATTTGGGTGGATTATCTCTTGATTTTTTTTCTCACTGGCAGGCTCTTCCTGACTACTTCAAAGGCATGAGCTGAATAGCTGGAAATCTATGAGGTATGACTTGAAGGATGCTGCTGCAAAACTACAAATAACAGAATTACAAAATCATAAGAGTCTAGAATTTCAGAGTTGGAAGGGACCTCATTGGTTATCTAGTCCAGGAAAGGAATCCCTTCTATAACTTATCTGACAAGTGGCCAGCCTCTGGTCAAAGGGGCAAAACTATCACCTCTAGAGGCAGCCCACTCATTTTTGGTCATTTCTATTTGTTAGGGAGTTTTTCCTAACATCAAGTCAAAAGTTGCCCCTTTGTCGTTTTCACCCATTGCTCCTGGTCTGCACTCTGGGACCAAACAAAGCAATTTGAACCTTTCTTTTACACGATAGCTCATCAAATACTTGAAGATAGTTAGATGTTTCCTGTAAGTCTTCTTTTCCCTTAGTGAAACTCTTCCAGTTCTTTACATTTATCCTCATATGACAAACTCAAGGCGTTTCACCTATCCTTGTTGCCCTCCTCTGGATGCTCTCTGGCTTACTGATGTCCTTATGAAACAGTGCCCAGAACTGTACTACTCCAGATGTGGTTTGACCAAGGCAGGATCCACAGAGCCTATCACCTCCTTATTCCTGGAAGCTTTGCTTCTCTTAATGCATCCCAAGATCTCATTAGCATTAGCTTTTTTTGGCTGCCCCATCACATTGCTGACTCATGTTGAGTTTGTAGTTTACTAAAACCTCCAAATCTTTTTCAAAGAGCTGCCTAATGAGTCTTTTCTATGTTCCTCAACTTTCTTCTGCTGTTGCTTCTGGGGACCCAAAGAAAGGTGCTATTGGGAATTTCAGCTAACCTACTCTATCCATCTGGAACTGATAGCCAAAGAATCTAACATGTGATTCAAGAAGTTGTATAAAAGCCATTTGTTGCAATGAAAGTGAACGCATGCCTGCAGAAGGTGGGTGCTAGTGGTCTTCCCAAATAACATTTAGGCCCTTTCCCAACCAGGCCATCCCCTTCTCCCTCCTTCAGCAGAAGTCTCCCCAGTAGCTGCTTGACTGTTTCCTGAGTCTCTGGCTTGATATGGCATTGTGTCCTTACTTCTGAGGCATCTCTTCAAGGTCTCCTTTCTCCTCAACTACGTTCTTCTTAAAAAAAACAAAAAACAACCATGTTCTTCTTAAGTTAATTTTAGGGTACCTTTCATATTTCCTCTTGTGGTAATTGCCTGGGGCACCAAAATTGTTAGACACTCCCTCAGAAGACATTGGTTCACCCAGCACTAGGGAGCATGTCTGTAGTAGCCTCTCAGGGTACAGTATCTTGGTAAGCTATCATGTGACACTTCAAATTTGAGCTGTGCCAGCTCACTTACCTGGGCTTGTGCAAAACAAGAATGTCTCTATTGATTCACTCTACACATACCAAACAGCAGTAGTTTTCCAAATCTTCCAAACCTCTATAAATTCTCTTATGCTTCTGGGGGCCTACATAGGGGCAAGGCTATAAAGGAGATATTTAGAAATTCTCTTAAATAGCCCTAAACAACTCTACCATCATATAAGGGCCATTGCAAAACACTGACCAAACTGAAGACATTCCTCAATGAGCCTGAGCAATTATAAGACATTCATCACTGGATGAAAGTAATTGACATAACACAGGGAATGACTACCAGTTGGCTGGCTGAAGGATTGGCTTTACCTTTTATGGTTTTTAAAAAGCAAGAGTCAGGTCCAAAGAGTTTGCTTCTCATCTTTTCCCTTATGTCTTTTGGAAAATTTAGCAATCTGGGGGTGGGGGTAGGGGGAAGTAAAGGGGATTTCTCTCTTCCTTCTCCCAATTACATTGTCAATCGAATCTTACTGTAAAAATACACGGCTGCAGGGCACATGTGCTTACACAAAGCTTGAGAGGAGAATTTGAGTACATTATTTCATGAACTATGGTCTTCCATGCAGAGGAGGGAGGATTCTGAATTCTTTGGACAGAGGCAAAAAGGGGAGATTTCCAGGGAAGTACCAGATTTGAGAATTGTCTGGTAGGTAACTCCAAGTTCAAGAGTTCTTTGAGTTCTAAGTACTAGATCTTCTGGAGAAGGAGTTCTTAACATTTTTGTGTCATGACATGATTCATTTATCTGTCATGTAAAGCCCATGCACCTGTTATCAGAATGATATTTTTAAATGCATAAAATAAAATACATAGGCTTATAAAGAAAACCCATTATGTAAGAATATTAATAAACAATAGCTAGCATTTATATAGCTCCTATTATCAATCAGGCACTGTGCTAAGTGTTTTACAAAACTTATCTTGTTTGATCCTCACAATTTGGGAAGGTAGACGCTTTTATTACCCCCATTTTACTTGAGGAGACTGAAGCAAACATAGCCAGTAAGTGTCTGAGACCAAATTTGAACCCTGGTCTTCCTGATTCCAGGCCTGATGTTCTATCCATTGTGCTGAAATAGTTCTCATAATAGCTTTTAAAAACAAGTTCCCATATCCTAGGTTAAGAACTCCTCTTCTAGGGAGAAAAATTCTTATTGTGTCCTGCTCCTTGAAGAAGGAAGAAGACAGTTGACATGGCTCCTGTGCAGTGTCCTACTTAAAGCAGAAAACTATGAAGTATATGCCAGAAGCTATGCCAGCTATGCCAGAAGCTTGAAGTGATCATGACCACAGCCAAAAAAAACCCAAAACTGAAACAGTATGCATGGGAGTGGCATATAACAGCATCCAGGGAAGCAGTGTCTAGCAGTGACTAGTAGAATAGTACCCAATGAAAACTTTGAGATCAAAGTTGGTCAGAAAAGTCAAAAACACTTGTGGCCCTTCAGCCCTGCAGCATCAGAGAAGAGTGTTGGCCCTCTTGAAACATACCTTAGTCACATGTGTTTCCTATATATGAGCCTCTCCACTCTGAGTCACCTCTCTGAGTAACAACTTTTCTTATTGATGCTAGATATATTTGAGAGTGAGCCCCAGGTTTATGCGGGCATGTTTTTACTGCTACTTTTTATAATATGACATTTTAAGAAATACCTTTGCTTTGAGCTTATTGTGTCCTCTGGCCAACTAGTAGAAAGGTAGACCTATCAGCGTAACTTGTGAGCTATAGTTCCAAGAGTCTGAATCCACAGAGTAACTTGAAACTTGGGTAGTTTGTTGCCCAAGCTACTCAATCTGAGATTATACATTAGGGAATAACCTATCGAGGGGATTACACAGATATCGCTATAATAATTCATAATACACTTGGTTCACTGCCCTTACATATTATATCTAAATATCTTTTTTCTACTCAACATAGTCCCTGTGGTAGGAAAAATAACTGTTGTAGTTTAGGTTAACTTTTCCTTAAGAGGAATTAAAAATATCCTCAGTACCTAATTGGCTCATAGGATTAAGGCTTGGGCCACTGACATAGTTTTCTGGTTGCTCAAGTACAAAAACCAGCCTGCAAGGGTTACTCTGAGAGAGCACTCATAGCCAACATAGAAACAGGGAAGCTGTGTTCAACTGAATCAATACTATATCCTTGCTGAGTATCCTTTCCATGCCACAGGCTAAATAAAGATCCTTTTTGTTAGCTCCTCAATGGTCTACAAGTGTCTCCTCTCATTCCACTTCCGAAGCTGAAGCACCAGACTACCCTTGTCAGACTCCAACAACTTGCTTTCCTTCCCTCTCCACCAAACATCTTAATTTAATTTTAGATTAAGTTCTAGTTAACTAACACAATTGGAAGCCCATGGGCCTCTCATTTGCTTGGTAATTCCATGAACTGTCTCTCAGGAAAATTTCCTGACTGAGGTTTCCTATATGGTCGAATGCCTGAGACTTCTCTCCCTGTTGCTGCTGCCTCCTCACACCCCAGCCCAGTCACCAAGACAAAAATGCCTGAAGCACTAAGAATCACAAGGACATGAATCTGCTCTTTTTAAAAGTTCTACCAAGCAATAAAACATGATCCTACAGGTGTCCTTTACCGCATCCCAAAGCCTTTTCTAATTCACACTTCCCATTTCCCTTTGATACTTAAATATATAGAAACAGATCATGCCCCACCCCTTGCCACACAGCAAAGTGGGAGGCTGAAGCAACAATTGTTGCACCTTTTCTGCTTTTCTTTAATCCTTGCTATCTCTCCCATATTTCAAAATCTTTTCAAGGTCACTGACAAGTGTTCAGCAATAACATTTGCCAATTCTTTCTATATCCAGGGTGTATCTGGATCAGGTGACAAACTCATCAAGGATGTCTAAGTGCTATCATACTAACCTCTTCACTTATTTTCGCTATTAACCCCCAATTTACATTTCAATTATAAATTTTCTTTTCTGGTCCAAAGATCATTCTTGTTGGCACAGAAACAGAAACAAAATAACAGTGGAGCAGCAATCTTTTTTTCCCTTTCATGTTATTACGGTCCTAACCCGACAATGGCTCTATCCCTTCTTTGTTCCTCCTCTTTTCCCCAATATGGCTTTAAGTAGTACAAGCTTGTTAAATTGAATTGTTTGTTGAACACAATAATCCAGGATACTATTTGAACAGGGTAGACCACTCTTGGTTTTCTATTTCTGGACGCTGTTTCTGTCACTGAAGCCTAAATTCACATTAATATTTTTGGCTAACATGCCTCGTTGTTGACTTAGTGGGCAGTCCATTAAAATCCCCAGATCTTTTTCACTTGAAAAAGAAAAACAAAACAAAACTCCAGGCTGTCTTCCCTATGTTTGTCTTATGAAACTGTGTTTTGTTTTTTTACTCAGTGGTAGGGCTTCACATTTATTTCTGTTAAACCGTATCTTTTAAGGGTTTGTAAACTCATTTTTAAAACTGGAAGAACACTGAGAGGGCATCTGTCTATCTCATCTTGATAAGATGAGGAGAGGCCCAGAGAGATTAAGTGACTTGCCCAGGGTTCAGGGAGATAATAACGATCTTGCCCAATATCGCACAGGTAACGCACAGCACGTGTGCTTAAATTATCATTTGGATTCCTGCTTCTGTTCTCTATTTGTTATTCTTCAAAGTAGGCTTTCGGTAACTGTGTGATGAACGAACCCGGGTCCCCCTGAGAAACTGCGATTTCCAGGATATTTGTATATATAAGTCGACACGCGGCACACAGAGGCTCCAGGTCAAAGAGCATGTCTTAACAGCTGTCAGCCTGGCAGGCAATGTTGATACAAAGAAACCATACTGGGCGCGTTTGCGCAGCGCTCTAAAGGTTCCATTAGCTATCTCATCTCATCCTCCTGACAGCCCTGGGAGATAGGTGATAGAAAGGCCAACGCCCCCCACACGACGATTCAAACTTGACGGACGCCGAAGGTAACAAAAGCCACTGCTACTGTTCCCTCAGAAGCCGGGGCCGTTTAAACCCCTCCGTCCGGCGTCCGTGAGGCATCCTGGGAAGCCTGGGGACCAGGGGTTACTGCATCCCGGAGGCGCGGCAGCCACGCCGTTGCTCCCCCCCTCCTTCGCTGTGGGGCCCACGAGGCCGAGACCTGGGCGCCAGTGGTGACCAGGTACCCAGTCCCACGCGGCCTCGCCGCCCACGCCGCGCAGGACCTTTCCCCACCTCCCCAGTGCACCGCCCCTACGTGACCAGGGAGGCCCAGCACGAGCGAGGGGAGCGCAAGGATCACCTGAACAAGGCGGTCATGTGAGGCTGGTGGGAAGGAAGGAGGGGAGACGGGGAGGGGGAGGAGGCGAAGGGGAGGGGGCGGTGCCCGGGCTGCTGCGGGTCATGTGACGCGCAGTTACTGGGTCTCCTCCGCAGCCGCTGGAACCGCGCTCTCCTCCTCCTCCTCCTTCTCCTTCTCCTCCTTCCCTCCCTTTCCGGCCCTGGCGGCGCGAGCATGACCCGGGAGCAGCCCGGAGCCGTCGCGCGCCGCTAGTCCCTCGCCCGCGCGTCCAGTCCCCAGTCCTGCCGGAACCCTGAGCACTATGGGAGGCGCCGCCGCCGCCGCTGCCGCCACCCTCGCCGCCGCCGCCGCCCCGGCGCCCAGCGCCCACCTGCGGCCCTCGACTCGGCGTCCGCCTCGGCCGCTGCCGCCGCCGCCGCCGCTGCTGCTGCTGCTCCTGCTCCTCGTCTCAGCCGGAGAGGTCGCCGAGGCCCAGAGCTTCGAGTTCCCGGAGCTGTGCAGGTAGGGAGGCGCGGGGTGGGGGGTGGGGGCCTGCTAACAGGGCGGCGGCGTATCCCCGTGCTCTTCTTCCCCCACCCTACAGCCAGCCCTCCTCTGACTCCTCCGGGGCGGTGGGGGCGCGGGTAGCTCCTCCCCCCCCCCCCCCCAACCCCGGCTCCTCCGCCAGCCGTGGGTCTTGCCGGGCTCCCTCATCTTTTTTTTCCTTTAAGTTGCAACCCTTGGTGGGGGGAGGGGGCAGAAGCCTGAGGGTTTCTTTCACCTGGCCTGGAGAGGAGGCGGAGTGCTGGAACTAGCAGCCCTGGGGCCCTGACCACTTGTGGCTGTCATTAAGTGCGGGGCTGCTTTGTGTGAAGGCAGAGGGGCACTTTTGCCCGGCTGCCGTGACCCATCTGGATGACAGGCGGCTGCTGTGTAGTTCCTGCTTTGCATCACAGTGCATCTGGGAAAGTTGTTTCTTTGTGTGCGTGCGTGAGTGTGTGTGTATGTGTATGTATGTATGTAGGAGGGGGAGAAGAAGGGGGAGGCAAGGCGAAGGGAAGGGGGTGTGTGTGTGTGTGTGTGTGTGTGTGTGTGTGTGTTTAGGTGTAGGAGGGGGGTGGGAAGAAGGAAAGGGTAGTCTAGGAGAAGGGAGGGATGTGTGTAGGAGTGGGAAGAAGGGAGGGGGAAGGAGAAGGGGCGTGTGTGTATCTGTGTGTGTGCTTGTGGAGAATGAAGGTAGAAACTTCTTTTCGAGGTTCGTAAGTAGAGGCTTTTCTAGTGAGTCTCCGAAAACACACCAAGTTCCCCCACCACAAATTCGTAATAGCTGTTTTTTGTTTCACTTGCCCATTGCACCATGGATTTTTTTTTTTCTTTCTCAAGTAACTGGTGGGTTTCCTGCTGCAGGTGTGAAATGGGTGAAGGGAGGGGCAGGAAGGGAGGAATCAATCTATCTGAACTCTGCCTTTCCAGAAATTGCCCTTCACCCAACTGGTAACTGATTTCTTGTATAATGGCCGATAAGTCACTTGCTTAGATGAGAATTATTCCATTTAGGGGCTATTTGACCCAGGAATCACAAATGTGATTGTTGATCTGTTGTGTGATGTTAAATGACTTGTATATTGGTAGGGTCTTCTTTTGGGGTGGTCTTTTAAATCGTATTTCCCCTTTGGCGCTATGTAAGATAAACGGCGAAACATTAAAAAAAACTTTCTCTTTAAAACAAAGTACTGTGAAGAGTTCTGAAAGGCTATATGCAGTTGAATCCACATCTGAAACTTTGCATAAGATCAATTTTTTAAATTCAGCAAACAATTATTTGAGCACCTTTTGTGTGCAATTAGGTTCACTTTTGTGATTCTGTTATTTGAAAAGGAGATGGAAGGCCGGATTTAAATAGAAAGACAGTGTTAGGGACTGAGCAGAACACAAAGATGTATTCAGTCTTGGCAATCTTGAAAAACTTTTACTTTAAATTTGTTAGGCTTTATTCATTTTCAGCATTTTAATATTCAAGTTCTGTTAGCTGGCTTCATCTTATCTTTTCTGTCCAAAATTTTTCTCTCCCCAATATTACCCATTCATTACACACTGTGTTCCAGCCAAATTGTACCACCACTCTTTTTCAGATATTGTCCTGATCTCTCTTACTACAGTGCCTTTTTTTTTGGACCATCTTTCTTGCTTGGAATGGCGTCCTTCATTTCTATCAGTTGATATCATCTTTTCCTTCCTTCTGGAAGCTTAAAGCTTTTCAGCTGAGAGCCTTCTCATCTAGATAGAAGTAGTTCCTCCCTTCTTGAATCTCCATAGACATTCTGTACTGAATCAGATTCCCCATTTGTGTTCCCAACCCTAAACATAATAGAAATTTTACTGAGGCTTGGTAGATCCTGGATTGTATACTTATCTATGTTGCTGTTGCCTCCCTCTCTGGTGGATTATAAACTTTTTGCCAGTAAAGACTATGCTACAGCTTCCTGGGATGCCTAGCTCCTTTCTAGGCTCAATTCAAGTGTCATTTCCTCCAGAAGGTCTTTTCTTATTTTTCCAGTGGTTAGTCTCTCCCTGTGTTTTTATTTTGTATATGATGAATTTGCTTATCTATAAAATGGGAATAATAATAGTGAATCTACGTCCCAGAATTGTTGTGAGGATCAAATTGAGATATTTGTAAGTATCTGGCATATATTAACTGCTTCATAAATGTTAGTTATATTATTATTGAGCCAGTATATACTTGTTTGTAACTATATTACTCCTGTAAAATGTAAGTTCCTTGAGCGAAAAGGCTATTTCTCTTTTTCTTCTTTGTTTGAGTAATTGACTCACTTTCTTAAGGGGCAGTGATGGTGTAGTGAGTAGGGAATTAACTGCCTGGGAATACCTAGATTCAAGCCCTGTGTCCCAAAACATTCTGACTCTGTGATCCTGGGCAAGTCACTTAATTTATCAGTGCTCTAGTCAGCTTTCTAAGATTAAAAATTGCAAAGAGAAGTTGCTGACTAGCGTTGGTAGGTAGAATTTGCTCCACCAGGGAGCACCTTACATTGATGAAATCACGGGTAGAATCTCTATTTGTTCTCTAGCATAGTTCCTTATTCATAATAAATGCTTACTAAAATTTTGGTTTTTGAATTTCTTGCTCCATAAAGTAGTACTTGTAGGTGCTCTCAATGCCCCCTTCTGCAAGAAATCTTTACTGATTCCTCCTGAACTGTTGATTTCTGATTTATCTTGTGTATTCCTTGTTTGTACATAGTTGATTGTGTTATTTCCTCCATTACACTGTGAATTCCTTGAGACTGATGACTGTTTTTGTGTTCCTACCACTTGGCAAGGTGCTTAGCACATAGTAGGAGCTCAAGATATTTTTGTTTGACTGATTTCTATGTTAGAAAGGGCCCTCTATGGAGAGGGCCACCATTTTATTGAGCATGTGTTAGCATATATAGGAGTAGCTTGTTGTTGGCACAAAAGTGCATAATGTACTGTACAGAAGATATCCCTAAAATACTAAATAGGATGACTTCTGAAGCAAGGTCATGGTATCATTGGATTCATAGTGGCAAGAGCCTCAGACTAGAAGAAATTGTCCAAACTTTGTTGCTTATCAGTTGGACAACCTGGACGACTTCAGCTCTTTGGGTCTCAGTTTTCTTCTCAGTCCTATGGAGAGGGTCAGACTCAGTGATCTTTGAGGCCCCTTCCCCAGTAATTCTGTGACTTGAGAAGAGGAGATGGACAAAAAGAAAGGTATTGCAACTTTTAGAAAGGAGAAACCAACCCCCACAAAACGACTAAAGAGTTGTTCACTCAGATGAGCATTCATAGTTTGAATTTGAGAATATGCTAATGACTTTAAATCCTCAGGCCTGATAATTATATCCATTGTCTTGTAAGTTTATGGGTGGATTTTTAAGGGTAAAGCAGTATATATACCCTATGCTTCTGGTGAATAAGACACTTGGTTTTGCATTGTAATAGTACCTTGTGCCTCTGGTAAATGAGACATTGTGATAGTCACATGAGTATATTATCTCATACTCTGCTAGCGTTTCAGTTAAGTAGGAAGTAATTTTTTTTATCTTCAAAGACTTCTAGTTACAATCACACTTGTGCGACTAAATTACAGATCAGACTATGCTGTAGATAATAGTTTTCTTAAAGTATTCATAATGAAGGTTAAATGAAATAAAAGTTTAAAAATATGAAATAAAAATGGGTAAGATCTGCTGTTGTAATCTTAGAGTATGTTAGTGGGAGAGCTGTTTATGCTTTTCAGCAAATCTACCTAAGGTGAAAAAGAAAACAGCAATCCTCTTAGCTATCTGACATTTTCCCACACTTCAGCTGTTAAGAGTTCAATGCATATTTAGTCTGCATTATTTGTTACAGGCCCGGGGGTTATGGAAACATAACTGGGCAAGACAAGAGTTATCCATTTTTTGTAAAAGACAGCCTTCAATGCAGAATTGTAATTAAAGATTTAACTTGCTTTGGTGGTGACCTGTTGGCACTGACTTCCAATATTTTTCTCACCTGTTAAATGAGAGAATTAACTAGGATGATACCTCAGGTTTGCTCTCATTCTAAATTGTATGGCTTTTCTATACTTACTGTAGTGGTTATTATCTCTGTCTTCTCTTAGCTTTGACTACATGCATCTTTTTTTCAAAAAATTAATTGTTATTTTTCAGTTAACAAGTATTTATTTTGTCTTCTTCCCTTCCATTGAACACCAAAAAAAGAAGAAAAATGAAAACTTTATAACAAATACACATAGTCAAACAAAGCAAATTCCCTCATTAGCCACGTCCAAAGTGCGTGTCTCATTCTGAGTCTATCACCTTCCTGACAAGCAATGGGGAACATACTCCATCTTTTGTCTTCTGGAAATGAGGGCTGTCACTGCGTGGATCAGAGTGCTGAAGTTTGTCAGAGTTGTTTTATTTTGCAACATTTTGTCCGGCTCCATATCCCCCTCCTCCAATGCACATAATTCATGACTGTATAATATTTTGGTTCTGTTAAGAAATGTGTGACCTTCAGGTTGTAGAACAACTAAGAATTTTTAAGCTGCGATATATTTTTGAAGAATGTGATCAGATCAGGTTTTTTGTTTTTTAATCCAGGTGGCAGTGCTGAGTGTTTACTGCTGGCAGGATGTGGTAAGATAGCTGTTTGGTATGGTGGTACAGTGTTTATAGTTGACATTAAAATATTCATACTTGCACTGGTTCCCTCCCCCCAAACTAGCTATGGGTGGAAAGGTGTTTTAAACTGCAAATGCTTGAATTGTTTCTGCAATTTGTCATTTGTAATCTGTTCCCAGTTTATTACTATATTCTGAACGTTAGGTAGTTTGCTTGGCACTTAGTGTATATGTTCTCTCAGAGTTACACTTCCTCATTAGTTCCCATGTTACCTTACAGTCCTCTTTCATTGCCTTACTTGGAAGCAAGTGAAGGGTAGAACTGGCATTAGACTTCACCTTTCCTCACTTCTGGGTTATTAATCTTTCTGTCCTAGCACACTGCATTCATACAGAAGATGGGGCTTGAATTAGATACTGAAGGATGGATAGTACTATATTTTCTGAGATTATAAAATATATTTTTTTGAGTCACTAAAATTCAGGGTGCTGGTGTGCAGGGACTGATGATCCACAACCAGGCTGTGTGTGGGTTGAGATGACAATAGTGTGAAAGGGGAGGGGACATCAAGAGTTGATAGTACTTAAGTAGTATGCAGCTTCCTAAATGGTCCCTGAATTGTCCCTTTCTCTATATTCTCATTGCACCTTTAGGCTGACTGGCTGAATTCTTACTCCCTGAAGGCTGAGAATCCTAGCCTTGGTTGAACAGACCTTTGTCCCCTCTCCAGGGCGAAACAGGTCAGTCATGTCTTATATGACTCCAGGAACCGTACAGCCAAGAAGTCTCTCCCTTTCCCTCATTTTTAGAGTTGTTATTTTGTGTTATACACATAATACTGCATGTCTTGCATGTAAAGGAAATACTCAGTACTTTGGAGAAGAAGAAATGCCCTGGTAATACTGGGCAGGAGGGAAGAGGGGAGAGTTATAACTGCTCAGCCCCCAGCATGCCCTCTGGTTAAGAGAACATATAATACATCTGTTTTTCCTGAGAACTTGGAGCCTAGGAGCGCAGAAGCCCCTCATGGCTTGCCCTTGTTATGGACAGGACTGGTTTTCCCAGTCCCTCATTCTCTAGGTTCATGGAGCTGACCAGTACTTCTTTATATCTGTTGTCATCCAACAAAGATGTTCTGCTTCACAAGGTTGGCCTTTTTCTTCTTCTCTAGTATTTGATTTTAAACTTTTCCTTCTCCAACTCCTTAAGACAGACCTCTTAGTTTGTAATCTCTTCTAACACTTCAGCACCTAACCTTTTAGGGACAACTTCTCCACACTTGGCTAACCTTTCTGTACCTGTGCAGTCCCACCTTCTTTATGCTCTCCTCCTGCTTATTCATCTAAACTCATACTGTAATAGAGCTTTACCAGTAGAACTATAATTTCCTATTCCTGTGGAGGAAAATAGGTCTTGCCTACAGCTGGGAACTGGGTGAAATTTCAACAGCATTTAGTACAGTGTCTGGCACACACTGACAAATACTTATTCACCCTTGTAGTGAGAGGAGAGTCATTGCTTCCATCCCTATAAAGTGTAGAGAGGTGAACCACCTAATAGAGGTGAGACAGCAGGGGCTCCCTGAGGGGCTCTGGTTGAGGAGGGGGAGGTATTGGAAGGTGAGCCAGGAACTCTAGGGCATTGGTAAGAAGATGTGTGAAAGCTAGTTGGCCTTGGCAGGGTAGGTGGAGGAGGGTGAGAGTAATTTTTGCTCCTCACGTTGGGAGGTTGAACCTGTTTATGGGGACACTGAAGCTCTCTCAGCATTGCCAGTTTGAGTGAAGTTTAGGGATATTGTATCCCTGGTTGTAGTGGTGGTGGGAAGGAAGGAAGATGTTACTGAAGAGGAGTTCTCAGAACTATGTTCCTGGCCAGTTTATCAGTAACAGATGTTGGTGAATGATTGAATTTTATAGTTGGAAGGGACCTCTTAGACTACTTCCATAATGTAGTTGACAAGTAACTAACCTTTGGTTGAAGCCTGCCAATGAGGGGGAGCCTCCTGAGGCCCTTTGAACATATCCTGTTATACTTGTGGATAACTCCTAATTGTTTAGAAAATTTTTTCTGACATAAAACATACATTTGTCTTTTGAAACTTTACACATTGTTCTTGGCTCTCTCTTTGGGACAAAGCAGAACAAGTCTTGTTCTCTTCCAAATGACTGCCCTTCAGATACTTGAAGATAGCTGTTAGATTCTTTGCTGAGCCTTTTCTTCTTCCAGCTTAACATCCTCCTTTTTTTTTACTGGTTCTCATGTTACCTGGACTTGACTCTTTTTGGAGGTGGGGGAAATATGTTACAAGTAATGGGAAATCAAAATAAAGGTTTCCTAGAGTATGCCTAACTTTGTATTACCATTTTGAATGTGTTTAATCTTTTAAAAGTAAATAAAGTAAACATTCTGCAATCCTTATTGGTAAATACTGTGCCCTTGAAGAAAATGATAATGACTAAGCAACATGTATCTTTAATGCCTGCTATGTGATCAGCAGGATGCTAAACACTTGCTCTGTGTGTGTATGGTGGTGGGGGAGTAAGAGAGGGGGCAGAGATAAAAAAGGAAGAGTATAATGTCTCTAATTGTCAGGAACACATACTAGTCAGGAAGACAAGATGAACAATTAGGCCAATTCAGACTAGTATATAATTCGGTACCACACAGTTTAATAGGTGTTCAGAGAGGGAGAATTCAGTGTGGGCTGAATAGAATCATGAAATGCTAGAGTTAGAACGTACTTTCAGAAACTGCCTGTGCTGTCCCCTGGTCTTACTGGTGACTCAGAAAGGTTAAGTGACTGACTAGCTAGTGAATGGTAGGGTTGGGATTTGAGCTAAAGTCTGCTGATTTTCCATGCAAGGTGGGGACAGCATTTTGAACAAAGACTCACTCAATTTATAAGCATTTAGTTAGCTTCCATGTGCTAGGTGCTTTAGATAAATAAAAAATTGAAACAACTGCTGCCTTGAAGGAGCTTACATTCTGTGGAGGAGACAGTTTGTACATATAGATAAATATAAGGTAATGTTGAAGAGGAAGCACTGTTAGCTGGGGAAGATCATGAAAGACCATATACATGTAGGCAGTACTTGAGTCATGCTCTGAAAGAAGCTGGGGGTTCTAAGAAATGGATGTGAGGAGGGTGTACATCCTAATTACTTACCATGTGGCCTTAATAAAAGGATTTGTTCTGTGAAATTTGGATTTAGTCAAAAGGCCACACTTGAGGATCTAGAGCAGTGGTTCTCTACCTTCCTAATGCTGCAACCCTTTAATACTCATATGTGGGCGTATGTGCATGTGGGCGGACCCACCTGGAGATGGCTAGGGGAGCGGTGTCTTGGTTCCTAAGACCATCGAAAATATGTGTTTTCCAGTGATCTTAGGCAACCCCAGTGAAAGGGTCGGTCCACCCCCAAAGGGATTGCGACCCACAGGTTGAGAACAGCTGATCTAGAGGGCCATATGTGGCCTTGAGGACCCTGTATCTAGTTAAAGGGGACAACCAGTACATAGAGCCTGAAGACTTACATTCTAAGTATGGGGAGCAGGCTAGTTTGACTACAAAGGAGGTTTTTGATAGGCAGCAGTAGAGAAAAAAAGGGAAGGAACAAGCAAGGGAACTATGCTCACCACTTTACAAATATTATCTCGTTTGCTCCTCACAACATCCTGGGAAGCAGGTGCTACTATTATCTTTATTTTACAGATGAGGAAACTGAGGCAGGCAAAGATTTTTTTTTTAAGTGAGTTGCCCAGTGTTACACAGCTACTAAGTATTTGAGGCTGGCTCCCCTGGTCTTTGTGACCATCCACTGTGCCACCTAGTTGCCTCTAAAATAATGCTTTGCAAAATAATAATAGGGTAGTGGTTCTATGTTATGGGAAAGTGATTTGGATGTGATTATGTAGATTCAGTTAATTGCCAGTTGAACTAGCATTTATTAAGTGTCTACTTTGTACAGAGTGCCTCAAGAAACTTTCATCCTTGGATGAAGAGTATAACAGATAAGTGGATAGAAGATATTTTGAGGAGGGATGGATCACCTTAAACTAAGGTGATCAGGAAAGCCATAGGCAGAGGCATCTGAGCTTAGTTTTTTGAAGAAAGATAAGAATTCTAAAATGAGAAGGGAGTGCATGTCAGTTATGGGGGACAGCCTGTACAGGTACAGAAGTGGGAGATAGAGAGTTGAGAAAGAGCAAGTAGTCCGATTTATCTAGAATTTGGAGTTTGTAAAGAGGAATAACATACAGTAAGCCCAGAAAGGTTGTACTAAGAGTGTTAAGGGTGAGCATGGGTTGGATAAGGGAGATAGAGGAAGCAAGGAGACGAGTAGCCCAGTTAGTCGGTCAGCAAGCAAGCATTTATTAAGTGCTTATTATATGTCAGGCCTTGTGCTAAATGTCAGGGATACAAAGAAAGACATACATTGTGTTGGCATCCAAGGAGTCCACAGTCTAATAGGGAGACAGAATGCAAATAAATATGCATGTAAAAGAGATATACAAAGTAGATGGAAGGGGATCTCAGGGGGATACCTTTTGGGGGAGAAATAACTGAGAAAGACCTGCAGAAAGTTGAGTTTAAGCTAAGTCTTAAACAAGCCAAGAGTCCTGCAAAGGTGAAGAGTGAGAACCCTTCAGACACAGGGACAGCCAGTGAAAAGGCAGAGTATGGAGATAAGGGTGCCAGTGTTGGGCTGTAAAGTATGTATAGGGAAGTAATTGTAAGAAGACTGAACGAGTAGGCTGGTGTAATAGTCCTGATGAGAGGTGATGAAGGCTTGAACTAGACTGGTGGCCACGTGAGTGGAGAGCTTGAGATGGATGTGAAAAATGTGAGGATGGAATGAACAAGACTTGACAATTAATTTGCTGTAGAGCTGGAGGAGAGTGGAAGAGATTTCCTGTAGAAGGCAGGATTTGAGCTAAGTCTTAAGGGAAACCAGGTAAGATAGGGAGTGGAGGGAAAGCATTTCAGGCATTGTGGACAATCAAAGGCATGGAACCACGAGATGGAATATAGTGTGTGAGGAACAGGAAGTTAATTCTGTGTAGCTGATTGTAGTGTGTGGGGAGGGCAGTAAAGAGTGTGAGAAGGGTGGAAATATAGAATGCGACCAGGTTGTAAAAGGGCTTCAAATAACAAATAGGGTTTTAGGTTTGATCCTGAGGGTAATAGGGAGCCATTTTGAATAGAAGAGGAAGTGACATGGTCAGACCCGTGCTTTCTAAAAATTGTTAGCATTCGAGAGAGAAAGAGAATATGTAGAATTACAGATTTACAGCTAGGAAGGATTTTAGAGACTGTCTAATTCATTTAATAGGTAAGAAAATTGAGGCACAGGGAGGAGGGTGGACCAAGGGTCACAGAGGTAGTAAAGTGGGATTTGAACCCATGTCCTCTGACCTCAGATCTGTTTTTTCCCCCTGCAATTCCACACTGTCAAAAGCTGAATAGAGATCAAGGAAGACAAAGATTAAGAGGCCATTGGATTTACTTATTTTTTAAAACAACTTTTACTGGTGATTAAAAAACCAAGTTATTTCCAGATTCCCCATGCCCACCCTCAAAATCAACAGACAGCTGACAAAATGACTTCATCTAATGTGTGTAATGTTCCCTGGGAGGGAGGTGCTTGCTATTCTCTAGAATCAACACTGATTCTTAGAGTTACTCAACTTCCTTTTAGTTTTTCTCTCCTCATTTACATTATTGATGACATTATGTATATTCTCTTAGTTCTGATTTCTTCAGTCATTCCTACTTCATACAAATTTTCCCATATCTCCAAATTCCTCATATTCATCATTTTTTGCTGTATAATAATCTGTTACAATCATAGATCATAGTTTATTTAATCATTCCTAAATCTATGGACCCCCACTTTGATTAAAGTTCTTTGATACTGCAAAAAGTATTGCTTAGAGTATTTTGGTATATATGAAAGCTTTTTGTCTTTGACTTTTTTGGGATACAAAAGACCACTGGGTTTAGCAATTAAAAGATCTTTGGTAACTCTGGACAAAGCTGTTTTAGTCCATTGGTGGGGTTAGAAGTCACATTGGAAGGAGATGAGAAGTTTGTGATGTGTGAGGAAAAAGGGGAGTTTGGCAGTGAATGAGAGGAGAGCTTTCAAACCAGAGCTTGTTGGGATGGCAAGGCCAACCGTGACAGATAAAGAGAAATTGAAGATGAGAGAGTTGAGGTGATCAAGGGAGCTTGAGTGACACCTTGAGGAAATGAGAGGGGGGTGATGAGTTATCTAAGTAGAGGATTGGCCTTCTCAAAAAAAAGGCCCATCTCTTTTAGACTGATCCAGAGGATGAACAGCATGGGCATGTAGAAGATATAAGAGAGAGCTCACAGTAGATGGATGGATGGATGGATGGATGACTCCATTTTTCTCAGTAAAGTAGGAGGCAAAATCCTTTGCTGATAGGGAAGAGGGGCAAGAGGAGGAAGATTTTGAACAGCCTCTGGCAGAGTCAAACAAACAGGAATAAATTATTGCTGTGAAAGAGAGTGGACCCAGTTGAAGTTAGATAAATTTGTTTGGACCCAATTGGCAATTGACCTCTTCCATTGTCTTTGGGAGAGGGTCAGAGAAGGAATGAAGTAGAGGGAATACAAATGTTGGAATTTGCCATGACATAAATCATGCTAGGGCAAGGGGGAAAGGGACTCAAGGGTTGAAGATCTTGTTTAGTTTAACCATTTTATTAAGACCGAAGGAGCCTGAGGCTAGAGCCGAAGTGATAGCCACTACTAGGGGAAAAGGGAAAGATGGACTGATTAAAGGTGGTAGGTAATAAGTGTGCCATTTTAGGTTCTTGAACTGGGAAAGTAATACGTTTTAAAACTCTTAGCTAAATTCTTTGATATACGGGATGATTCTCTGGGAGGGGAGAAGAGAAGGGGATACAGAGGGAAATTTAGGCAACATAAAAAAGATAAAAATAAAAAAAGTATTCTCATTCTGTACCTTCTGAATATAAAACTCCTTTGATGAAAGTAAAGTAAGAGAGAAGAACGACTACATAAATGTTCCTGCTCATTTTTGTGAGATCCCATTGTTATTGGGAAGGAAATATTGGTAGTTAAAAAGAGGCTCAAGCAATCAGAAATCTTTATTTGGACAGTTCTCAGAATACCTGTTTGGTTTCAGACTTTGTTAGAGTCACTTTTAATAAACTTTCTAACCCCCATCTATATTTGCTTAGTTGTTTTTTCCAGGACAAGCAATTGAAACAATGAAAATTGTCATGCTATTTGTGAAGGATATAGTTTTACACAGACATAAATATTTTCAGAGTTGCCAAACAATGCTTTTTTCATTCTTTGAGAAAAGCAATATTTGGTAAATACCTTGATTTAAAAAAACTTTAATTACTGAAATGGTTAGATTTCTAGTTCTCAAAAATGCATAATTGTTGGAGAGCATGTTTTACTTTAAAAACAATTTAACCAGCTTTGCTTGGTTTTAACACCCATATGTAATTGAGCATTCTTTTTGGAAAATGGGAATTTGGCTCCTTTATCTTGAAGTGCATGGCATCCCATCTTTGCTACATCAAGTTCAAACTCCTGTTTGATTTTCAAGGCCAATCATAGTCTGGCCTCACTTAACCAATCCAAAGGTTATTTCTCACCACACCTTCCAGTATACTTTGTTTTAGGCCGAATTCTTTGTTTCACATTGTATCAATGTACTTGTCTATATTGTATCCCACATCTAAAATGTCTTTCCTTTCCTTCTCTACCCATCTCATTCTTATCTACCCATCCTTTAAGGTTCTCTGACCTCTAGTAACACAGTCTGTTAATGTTTAATTATACATGGATGAATTCTCTAATTGCTCTCAGTTAAGGGGCAGTGCTTCTAACACCTTCTGAACAGTGTTGAATGTCAAAATACTCCATAATGATCTAGGTGAGTAAAGCGTCTGGGCCTGGGTCCTGGAAGACTTGTGTTCAGATTTGACCTCAGGCCCTTACTGGCTCTGTGACCTGGGCAAATCACTTATGCTCTATCTGCCACTATAAAATGGGTATAGTCATTAATTTCTTAGGATTGTTGTAAGGATCAGATGAGATTATACTTATAAAATATTTAGCATTGTGTGTGACTTAATAAACAGTTCTATTCTCCTTCACCCTCAATACTTGTTGGATGATTAGTCAGTAGAAAAATATTTATTAAGAGTCCTTACTATGCACTAGGCAGGGGCAGCTAGATGGTGTAGATAGAGTGCTTGGCCTGGAGTTGGGAATATCTGAGTTTAAATCCTGCCGCAAACACTTATTAGTTGTGTTACCTTGAACAAATCAATTAACCACTATTTGCCTCAGTTCCTTATCTGTAAAATGGGGACACACTAGAGAAGGAAATGGCAAATCACTCCAGTATTTTGCCAAGAAAAGCCCATGGACAAGAGTCAGACATGACTAACTGAACAACTACTATGTGCTGGCACTGTGCTAAGTGGTGGGACATATATGTAAAATATATACAAAAAGACTGCCTCTGCTCTCTAGGAACTTAACATTTGAATGGGGAAGATAGGGTAAAAGGAAACTGGGCGCTTGGGGCATGATGTAGTTCAGAGGTGCTAGCTGGTGGGAAATGAAAAGAATGACTGGTTTACCTAAGCATCCTCATTAAATGGATTAAAGGGAAGGTCCTAGGGCAGAGGGTGTTTTTGAGGTGTGAGTTTTTGGGCTAAAGTGATCTTCCTGATTGAAGAAGTTTTTGGGGCATGGTAGAGAATTGATTAATAATCTGAAACCTGATTAATTCAGTTAGGCTTTGGAGAAGGATGTTTTTTTAGTTATACGAATTATATTCTGTGATGCTGAGTAAATTTAAATACCACCAAGTGGCCCTTTATCATCCTGATGCCAGATTTCATTATGTGTATATAAGGGTTTTTGTATTGTGACCAAGATATTGCCTCAGCATCTCTTCACAGGCTGCCATCTGGTTTCTTAGACTTATGCAATAGTCCCTTTGGAATTCAGAAAGGGCTTGTCTCCCTCAGGTCATTTTCATGACTGACTGTGCACCCAGCATGTCACTTAGGCGCATGGTAAATTGGAGAATTTTTCTGTTTCTTTTAAAACACTTATAAAGAGTATGAAGTAAAGTTACTTCCTGCAGTGTTCATTAATGGAAGCAATGATCAAATGCTTAGTTTTGGAGAATCTTCCTAATCTCTGGGATTTTGCTATTAGAGAAAAGATAACTGGTGGGTTTATAAGAAAAGACATGAGAAGATCTAATTACATATTACTTTGGAATTGTCTCCAGTACAGTATTTGAGTG
>JAQQSV010000421.1:69004-137709 GCA_028646515.1 Pseudochirops corinnae
AGTGTTTTAAAAGAAACAGAAAAATTCTCCAATTTACCATGCGCCTAAGTGACATGCTGGGTGCACAGTCAGTCATGAAAATGACCTGAGGGAGACAAGCCCTTTCTGAATTCCAAAGGGACTATTGCATAAGTCTAAGAAACCAGATGGCAGCCTGTGAAGAGATGCTGAGGCAATATCTTGGTCACAATACAAAAACCCTTATATACACATAATGAAATCTGGCATCAGGATGATAAAGGGCCACTTGGTGGTATTTAAATTTACTCAGCATCACAGAATATAATTCGTATAACTAAAAAAACATCCTTCTCCAAAGCCTAACTGAATTAATCAGGTTTCAGATTATTAATCAATTCTCTACCATGCCCCAAAAACTTCTTCAATCAGGAAGATCACTTTAGCCCAAAAACTCACACCTCAAAAACACCCTCTGCCCTAGGACCTTCCCTTTAATCCATTTAATGAGGATGCTTAGGTAAACCAGTCATTCTTTTCATTTCCCACCAGCTAGCACCTCTGAACTACATCATGCCCCAAGCGCCCAGTTTCCTTTTACCCTATCTTCCCCATTCAAATGTTAAGTTCCTAGAGAGCAGAGGCAGTCTTTTTGTATATATTTTACATATATGTCCCACCACTTAGCACAGTGCCAGCACATAGTAGTTGTTCAGTTAGTCATGTCTGACTCTTGTCCATGGGCTTTTCTTGGCAAAATACTGGAGTGATTTGCCATTTCCTTCTCTAGTGTGTCCCCATTTTACAGATAAGGAACTGAGGCAAATAGTGGTTAATTGATTTGTTCAAGGTAACACAACTAATAAGTGTTTGCGGCAGGATTTAAACTCAGATATTCCCAACTCCAGGCCAAGCACTCTATCTACACCATCTAGCTGCCCCTGCCTAGTGCATAGTAAGGACTCTTAATAAATATTTTTCTACTGACTAATCATCCAACAAGTATTGAGGGTGAAGGAGAATAGAACTGTTTATTAAGTCACACACAATGCTAAATATTTTATAAGTATAATCTCATCTGATCCTTACAACAATCCTAAGAAATTAATGACTATACCCATTTTATAGTGGCAGATAGAGCATAAGTGATTTGCCCAGGTCACAGAGCCAGTAAGGGCCTGAGGTCAAATCTGAACACAAGTCTTCCAGGACCCAGGCCCAGACGCTTTACTCACCTAGATCATTATGGAGTATTTTGACATTCAACACTGTTCAGAAGGTGTTAGAAGCACTGCCCCTTAACTGAGAGCAATTAGAGAATTCATCCATGTATAATTAAACATTAACAGACTGTGTTACTAGAGGTCAGAGAACCTTAAAGGATGGGTAGATAAGAATGAGATGGGTAGAGAAGGAAAGGAAAGACATTTTAGATGTGGGATACAATATAGACAAGTACATTGATACAATGTGAAACAAAGAATTCGGCCTAAAACAAAGTATACTGGAAGGTGTGGTGAGAAATAACCTTTGGATTGGTTAAGTGAGGCCAGACTATGATTGGCCTTGAAAATCAAACAGGAGTTTGAACTTGATGTAGCAAAGATGGGATGCCATGCACTTCAAGATAAAGGAGCCAAATTCCCATTTTCCAAAAAGAATGCTCAATTACATATGGGTGTTAAAACCAAGCAAAGCTGGTTAAATTGTTTTTAAAGTAAAACATGCTCTCCAACAATTATGCATTTTTGAGAACTAGAAATCTAACCATTTCAGTAATTAAAGTTTTTTTAAATCAAGGTATTTACCAAATATTGCTTTTCTCAAAGAATGAAAAAAGCATTGTTTGGCAACTCTGAAAATATTTATGTCTGTGTAAAACTATATCCTTCACAAATAGCATGACAATTTTCATTGTTTCAATTGCTTGTCCTGGAAAAAACAACTAAGCAAATATAGATGGGGGTTAGAAAGTTTATTAAAAGTGACTCTAACAAAGTCTGAAACCAAACAGGTATTCTGAGAACTGTCCAAATAAAGATTTCTGATTGCTTGAGCCTCTTTTTAACTACCAATATTTCCTTCCCAATAACAATGGGATCTCACAAAAATGAGCAGGAACATTTATGTAGTCGTTCTTCTCTCTTACTTTACTTTCATCAAAGGAGTTTTATATTCAGAAGGTACAGAATGAGAATACTTTTTTTATTTTTATCTTTTTTATGTTGCCTAAATTTCCCTCTGTATCCCCTTCTCTTCTCCCCTCCCAGAGAATCATCCCGTATATCAAAGAATTTAGCTAAGAGTTTTAAAACGTATTACTTTCCCAGTTCAAGAACCTAAAATGGCACACTTATTACCTACCACCTTTAATCAGTCCATCTTTCCCTTTTCCCCTAGTAGTGGCTATCACTTCGGCTCTAGCCTCAGGCTCCTTCGGTCTTAATAAAATGGTTAAACTAAACAAGATCTTCAACCCTTGAGTCCCTTTCCCCCTTGCCCTAGCATGATTTATGTCATGGCAAATTCCAACATTTGTATTCCCTCTACTTCATTCCTTCTCTGACCCTCTCCCAAAGACAATGGAAGAGGTCAATTGCCAATTGGGTCCAAACAAATTTATCTAACTTCAACTGGGTCCACTCTCTTTCACAGCAATAATTTATTCCTGTTTGTTTGACTCTGCCAGAGGCTGTTCAAAATCTTCCTCCTCTTGCCCCTCTTCCCTATCAGCAAAGGATTTTGCCTCCTACTTTACTGAGAAAAATGGAGTCATCCATCCATCCATCCATCCATCTACTGTGAGCTCTCTCTTATATCTTCTACATGCCCATGCTGTTCATCCTCTGGATCAGTCTAAAAGAGATGGGCCTTTTTTTTGAGAAGGCCAATCCTCTACTTAGATAACTCATCACCCCCCTCTCATTTCCTCAAGGTGTCACTCAAGCTCCCTTGATCACCTCAACTCTCTCATCTTCAATTTCTCTTTATCTGTCACGGTTGGCCTTGCCATCCCAACAAGCTCTGGTTTGAAAGCTCTCCTCTCATTCACTGCCAAACTCCCCTTTTTCCTCACACATCACAAACTTCTCATCTCCTTCCAATGTGACTTCTAACCCCACCAATGGACTAAAACAGCTTTGTCCAGAGTTACCAAAGATCTTTTAATTGCTAAACCCAGTGGTCTTTTGTATCCCAAAAAAGTCAAAGACAAAAAGCTTTCATATATACCAAAATACTCTAAGCAATACTTTTTGCAGTATCAAAGAACTTTAATCAAAGTGGGGGTCCATAGATTTAGGAATGATTAAATAAACTATGATCTATGATTGTAACAGATTATTATACAGCAAAAAATGATGAATATGAGGAATTTGGAGATATGGGAAAATTTGTATGAAGTAGGAATGACTGAAGAAATCAGAACTAAGAGAATATACATAATGTCATCAATAATGTAAATGAGGAGAGAAAAACTAAAAGGAAGTTGAGTAACTCTAAGAATCAGTGTTGATTCTAGAGAATAGCAAGCACCTCCCTCCCAGGGAACATTACACACATTAGATGAAGTCATTTTGTCAGCTGTCTGTTGATTTTGAGGGTGGGCATGGGGAATCTGGAAATAACTTGGTTTTTTAATCACCAGTAAAAGTTGTTTTAAAAAATAAGTAAATCCAATGGCCTCTTAATCTTTGTCTTCCTTGATCTCTATTCAGCTTTTGACAGTGTGGAATTGCAGGGGGAAAAAACAGATCTGAGGTCAGAGGACATGGGTTCAAATCCCACTTTACTACCTCTGTGACCCTTGGTCCACCCTCCTCCCTGTGCCTCAATTTTCTTACCTATTAAATGAATTAGACAGTCTCTAAAATCCTTCCTAGCTGTAAATCTGTAATTCTACATATTCTCTTTCTCTCTCGAATGCTAACAATTTTTAGAAAGCACGGGTCTGACCATGTCACTTCCTCTTCTATTCAAAATGGCTCCCTATTACCCTCAGGATCAAACCTAAAACCCTATTTGTTATTTGAAGCCCTTTTACAACCTGGTCGCATTCTATATTTCCACCCTTCTCACACTCTTTACTGCCCTCCCCACACACTACAATCAGCTACACAGAATTAACTTCCTGTTCCTCACACACTATATTCCATCTCGTGGTTCCATGCCTTTGATTGTCCACAATGCCTGAAATGCTTTCCCTCCACTCCCTATCTTACCTGGTTTCCCTTAAGACTTAGCTCAAATCCTGCCTTCTACAGGAAATCTCTTCCACTCTCCTCCAGCTCTACAGCAAATTAATTGTCAAGTCTTGTTCATTCCATCCTCACATTTTTCACATCCATCTCAAGCTCTCCACTCACGTGGCCACCAGTCTAGTTCAAGCCTTCATCACCTCTCATCAGGACTATTACACCAGCCTACTCGTTCAGTCTTCTTACAATTACTTCCCTATACATACTTTACAGCCCAACACTGGCACCCTTATCTCCATACTCTGCCTTTTCACTGGCTGTCCCTGTGTCTGAAGGGTTCTCACTCTTCACCTTTGCAGGACTCTTGGCTTGTTTAAGACTTAGCTTAAACTCAACTTTCTGCAGGTCTTTCTCAGTTATTTCTCCCCCAAAAGGTATCCCCCTGAGATCCCCTTCCATCTACTTTGTATATCTCTTTTACATGCATATTTATTTGCATTCTGTCTCCCTATTAGACTGTGGACTCCTTGGATGCCAACACAATGTATGTCTTTCTTTGTATCCCTGACATTTAGCACAAGGCCTGACATATAATAAGCACTTAATAAATGCTTGCTTGCTGACCGACTAACTGGGCTACTCGTCTCCTTGCTTCCTCTATCTCCCTTATCCAACCCATGCTCACCCTTAACACTCTTAGTACAACCTTTCTGGGCTTACTGTATGTTATTCCTCTTTACAAACTCCAAATTCTAGATAAATCGGACTACTTGCTCTTTCTCAACTCTCTATCTCCCACTTCTGTACCTGTACAGGCTGTCCCCCATAACTGACATGCACTCCCTTCTCATTTTAGAATTCTTATCTTTCTTCAAAAAACTAAGCTCAGATGCCTCTGCCTATGGCTTTCCTGATCACCTTAGTTTAAGGTGATCCATCCCTCCTCAAAATATCTTCTATCCACTTATCTGTTATACTCTTCATCCAAGGATGAAAGTTTCTTGAGGCACTCTGTACAAAGTAGACACTTAATAAATGCTAGTTCAACTGGCAATTAACTGAATCTACATAATCACATCCAAATCACTTTCCCATAACATAGAACCACTACCCTATTATTATTTTGCAAAGCATTATTTTAGAGGCAACTAGGTGGCACAGTGGATGGTCACAAAGACCAGGGGAGCCAGCCTCAAATACTTAGTAGCTGTGTAACACTGGGCAACTCACTTAAAAAAAAAATCTTTGCCTGCCTCAGTTTCCTCATCTGTAAAATAAAGATAATAGTAGCACCTGCTTCCCAGGATGTTGTGAGGAGCAAACGAGATAATATTTGTAAAGTGGTGAGCATAGTTCCCTTGCTTGTTCCTTCCCTTTTTTTCTCTACTGCTGCCTATCAAAAACCTCCTTTGTAGTCAAACTAGCCTGCTCCCCATACTTAGAATGTAAGTCTTCAGGCTCTATGTACTGGTTGTCCCCTTTAACTAGATACAGGGTCCTCAAGGCCACATATGGCCCTCTAGATCAGCTGTTCTCAACCTGTGGGTCGCAATCCCTTTGGGGGTGGACCGACCCTTTCACTGGGGTTGCCTAAGATCACTGGAAAACACATATTTTCGATGGTCTTAGGAACCAAGACACCGCTCCCCTAGCCATCTCCAGGTGGGTCCGCCCACATGCACATACGCCCACATATGAGTATTAAAGGGTTGCAGCATTAGGAAGGTAGAGAACCACTGCTCTAGATCCTCAAGTGTGGCCTTTTGACTAAATCCAAATTTCACAGAACAAATCCTTTTATTAAGGCCACATGGTAAGTAATTAGGATGTACACCCTCCTCACATCCATTTCTTAGAACCCCCAGCTTCTTTCAGAGCATGACTCAAGTACTGCCTACATGTATATGGTCTTTCATGATCTTCCCCAGCTAACAGTGCTTCCTCTTCAACATTACCTTATATTTATCTATATGTACAAACTGTCTCCTCCACAGAATGTAAGCTCCTTCAAGGCAGCAGTTGTTTCAATTTTTTATTTATCTAAAGCACCTAGCACATGGAAGCTAACTAAATGCTTATAAATTGAGTGAGTCTTTGTTCAAAATGCTGTCCCCACCTTGCATGGAAAATCAGCAGACTTTAGCTCAAATCCCAACCCTACCATTCACTAGCTAGTCAGTCACTTAACCTTTCTGAGTCACCAGTAAGACCAGGGGACAGCACAGGCAGTTTCTGAAAGTACGTTCTAACTCTAGCATTTCATGATTCTATTCAGCCCACACTGAATTCTCCCTCTCTGAACACCTATTAAACTGTGTGGTACCGAATTATATACTAGTCTGAATTGGCCTAATTGTTCATCTTGTCTTCCTGACTAGTATGTGTTCCTGACAATTAGAGACATTATACTCTTCCTTTTTTATCTCTGCCCCCTCTCTTACTCCCCCACCACCATACACACACAGAGCAAGTGTTTAGCATCCTGCTGATCACATAGCAGGCATTAAAGATACATGTTGCTTAGTCATTATCATTTTCTTCAAGGGCACAGTATTTACCAATAAGGATTGCAGAATGTTTACTTTATTTACTTTTAAAAGATTAAACACATTCAAAATGGTAATACAAAGTTAGGCATACTCTAGGAAACCTTTATTTTGATTTCCCATTACTTGTAACATATTTCCCCCACCTCCAAAAAGAGTCAAGTCCAGGTAACATGAGAACCAGTAAAAAAAAAGGAGGATGTTAAGCTGGAAGAAGAAAAGGCTCAGCAAAGAATCTAACAGCTATCTTCAAGTATCTGAAGGGCAGTCATTTGGAAGAGAACAAGACTTGTTCTGCTTTGTCCCAAAGAGAGAGCCAAGAACAATGTGTAAAGTTTCAAAAGACAAATGTATGTTTTATGTCAGAAAAAATTTTCTAAACAATTAGGAGTTATCCACAAGTATAACAGGATATGTTCAAAGGGCCTCAGGAGGCTCCCCCTCATTGGCAGGCTTCAACCAAAGGTTAGTTACTTGTCAACTACATTATGGAAGTAGTCTAAGAGGTCCCTTCCAACTATAAAATTCAATCATTCACCAACATCTGTTACTGATAAACTGGCCAGGAACATAGTTCTGAGAACTCCTCTTCAGTAACATCTTCCTTCCTTCCCACCACCACTACAACCAGGGATACAATATCCCTAAACTTCACTCAAACTGGCAATGCTGAGAGAGCTTCAGTGTCCCCATAAACAGGTTCAACCTCCCAACGTGAGGAGCAAAAATTACTCTCACCCTCCTCCACCTACCCTGCCAAGGCCAACTAGCTTTCACACATCTTCTTACCAATGCCCTAGAGTTCCTGGCTCACCTTCCAATACCTCCCCCTCCTCAACCAGAGCCCCTCAGGGAGCCCCTGCTGTCTCACCTCTATTAGGTGGTTCACCTCTCTACACTTTATAGGGATGGAAGCAATGACTCTCCTCTCACTACAAGGGTGAATAAGTATTTGTCAGTGTGTGCCAGACACTGTACTAAATGCTGTTGAAATTTCACCCAGTTCCCAGCTGTAGGCAAGACCTATTTTCCTCCACAGGAATAGGAAATTATAGTTCTACTGGTAAAGCTCTATTACAGTATGAGTTTAGATGAATAAGCAGGAGGAGAGCATAAAGAAGGTGGGACTGCACAGGTACAGAAAGGTTAGCCAAGTGTGGAGAAGTTGTCCCTAAAAGGTTAGGTGCTGAAGTGTTAGAAGAGATTACAAACTAAGAGGTCTGTCTTAAGGAGTTGGAGAAGGAAAAGTTTAAAATCAAATACTAGAGAAGAAGAAAAAGGCCAACCTTGTGAAGCAGAACATCTTTGTTGGATGACAACAGATATAAAGAAGTACTGGTCAGCTCCATGAACCTAGAGAATGAGGGACTGGGAAAACCAGTCCTGTCCATAACAAGGGCAAGCCATGAGGGGCTTCTGCGCTCCTAGGCTCCAAGTTCTCAGGAAAAACAGATGTATTATATGTTCTCTTAACCAGAGGGCATGCTGGGGGCTGAGCAGTTATAACTCTCCCCTCTTCCCTCCTGCCCAGTATTACCAGGGCATTTCTTCTTCTCCAAAGTACTGAGTATTTCCTTTACATGCAAGACATGCAGTATTATGTGTATAACACAAAATAACAACTCTAAAAATGAGGGAAAGGGAGAGACTTCTTGGCTGTACGGTTCCTGGAGTCATATAAGACATGACTGACCTGTTTCGCCCTGGAGAGGGGACAAAGGTCTGTTCAACCAAGGCTAGGATTCTCAGCCTTCAGGGAGTAAGAATTCAGCCAGTCAGCCTAAAGGTGCAATGAGAATATAGAGAAAGGGACAATTCAGGGACCATTTAGGAAGCTGCATACTACTTAAGTACTATCAACTCTTGATGTCCCCTCCCCTTTCACACTATTGTCATCTCAACCCACACACAGCCTGGTTGTGGATCATCAGTCCCTGCACACCAGCACCCTGAATTTTAGTGACTCAAAAAAATATATTTTATAATCTCAGAAAATATAGTACTATCCATCCTTCAGTATCTAATTCAAGCCCCATCTTCTGTATGAATGCAGTGTGCTAGGACAGAAAGATTAATAACCCAGAAGTGAGGAAAGGTGAAGTCTAATGCCAGTTCTACCCTTCACTTGCTTCCAAGTAAGGCAATGAAAGAGGACTGTAAGGTAACATGGGAACTAATGAGGAAGTGTAACTCTGAGAGAACATATACACTAAGTGCCAAGCAAACTACCTAACGTTCAGAATATAGTAATAAACTGGGAACAGATTACAAATGACAAATTGCAGAAACAATTCAAGCATTTGCAGTTTAAAACACCTTTCCACCCATAGCTAGTTTGGGGGGAGGGAACCAGTGCAAGTATGAATATTTTAATGTCAACTATAAACACTGTACCACCATACCAAACAGCTATCTTACCACATCCTGCCAGCAGTAAACACTCAGCACTGCCACCTGGATTAAAAAACAAAAAACCTGATCTGATCACATTCTTCAAAAATATATCGCAGCTTAAAAATTCTTAGTTGTTCTACAACCTGAAGGTCACACATTTCTTAACAGAACCAAAATATTATACAGTCATGAATTATGTGCATTGGAGGAGGGGGATATGGAGCCGGACAAAATGTTGCAAAATAAAACAACTCTGACAAACTTCAGCACTCTGATCCACGCAGTGACAGCCCTCATTTCCAGAAGACAAAAGATGGAGTATGTTCCCCATTGCTTGTCAGGAAGGTGATAGACTCAGAATGAGACACGCACTTTGGACGTGGCTAATGAGGGAATTTGCTTTGTTTGACTATGTGTATTTGTTATAAAGTTTTCATTTTTCTTCTTTTTTTGGTGTTCAATGGAAGGGAAGAAGACAAAATAAATACTTGTTAACTGAAAAATAACAATTAATTTTTTGAAAAAAAGATGCATGTAGTCAAAGCTAAGAGAAGACAGAGATAATAACCACTACAGTAAGTATAGAAAAGCCATACAATTTAGAATGAGAGCAAACCTGAGGTATCATCCTAGTTAATTCTCTCATTTAACAGGTGAGAAAAATATTGGAAGTCAGTGCCAACAGGTCACCACCAAAGCAAGTTAAATCTTTAATTACAATTCTGCATTGAAGGCTGTCTTTTACAAAAAATGGATAACTCTTGTCTTGCCCAGTTATGTTTCCATAACCCCCGGGCCTGTAACAAATAATGCAGACTAAATATGCATTGAACTCTTAACAGCTGAAGTGTGGGAAAATGTCAGATAGCTAAGAGGATTGCTGTTTTCTTTTTCACCTTAGGTAGATTTGCTGAAAAGCATAAACAGCTCTCCCACTAACATACTCTAAGATTACAACAGCAGATCTTACCCATTTTTATTTCATATTTTTAAACTTTTATTTCATTTAACCTTCATTATGAATACTTTAAGAAAACTATTATCTACAGCATAGTCTGATCTGTAATTTAGTCGCACAAGTGTGATTGTAACTAGAAGTCTTTGAAGATAAAAAAAATTACTTCCTACTTAACTGAAACGCTAGCAGAGTATGAGATAATATACTCATGTGACTATCACAATGTCTCATTTACCAGAGGCACAAGGTACTATTACAATGCAAAACCAAGTGTCTTATTCACCAGAAGCATAGGGTATATATACTGCTTTACCCTTAAAAATCCACCCATAAACTTACAAGACAATGGATATAATTATCAGGCCTGAGGATTTAAAGTCATTAGCATATTCTCAAATTCAAACTATGAATGCTCATCTGAGTGAACAACTCTTTAGTCGTTTTGTGGGGGTTGGTTTCTCCTTTCTAAAAGTTGCAATACCTTTCTTTTTGTCCATCTCCTCTTCTCAAGTCACAGAATTACTGGGGAAGGGGCCTCAAAGATCACTGAGTCTGACCCTCTCCATAGGACTGAGAAGAAAACTGAGACCCAAAGAGCTGAAGTCGTCCAGGTTGTCCAACTGATAAGCAACAAAGTTTGGACAATTTCTTCTAGTCTGAGGCTCTTGCCACTATGAATCCAATGATACCATGACCTTGCTTCAGAAGTCATCCTATTTAGTATTTTAGGGATATCTTCTGTACAGTACATTATGCACTTTTGTGCCAACAACAAGCTACTCCTATATATGCTAACACATGCTCAATAAAATGGTGGCCCTCTCCATAGAGGGCCCTTTCTAACATAGAAATCAGTCAAACAAAAATATCTTGAGCTCCTACTATGTGCTAAGCACCTTGCCAAGTGGTAGGAACACAAAAACAGTCATCAGTCTCAAGGAATTCACAGTGTAATGGAGGAAATAACACAATCAACTATGTACAAACAAGGAATACACAAGATAAATCAGAAATCAACAGTTCAGGAGGAATCAGTAAAGATTTCTTGCAGAAGGGGGCATTGAGAGCACCTACAAGTACTACTTTATGGAGCAAGAAATTCAAAAACCAAAATTTTAGTAAGCATTTATTATGAATAAGGAACTATGCTAGAGAACAAATAGAGATTCTACCCGTGATTTCATCAATGTAAGGTGCTCCCTGGTGGAGCAAATTCTACCTACCAACGCTAGTCAGCAACTTCTCTTTGCAATTTTTAATCTTAGAAAGCTGACTAGAGCACTGATAAATTAAGTGACTTGCCCAGGATCACAGAGTCAGAATGTTTTGGGACACAGGGCTTGAATCTAGGTATTCCCAGGCAGTTAATTCCCTACTCACTACACCATCACTGCCCCTTAAGAAAGTGAGTCAATTACTCAAACAAAGAAGAAAAAGAGAAATAGCCTTTTCGCTCAAGGAACTTACATTTTACAGGAGTAATATAGTTACAAACAAGTATATACTGGCTCAATAATAATATAACTAACATTTATGAAGCAGTTAATATATGCCAGATACTTACAAATATCTCAATTTGATCCTCACAACAATTCTGGGACGTAGATTCACTATTATTATTCCCATTTTATAGATAAGCAAATTCATCATATACAAAATAAAAACACAGGGAGAGACTAACCACTGGAAAAATAAGAAAAGACCTTCTGGAGGAAATGACACTTGAATTGAGCCTAGAAAGGAGCTAGGCATCCCAGGAAGCTGTAGCATAGTCTTTACTGGCAAAAAGTTTATAATCCACCAGAGAGGGAGGCAACAGCAACATAGATAAGTATACAATCCAGGATCTACCAAGCCTCAGTAAAATTTCTATTATGTTTAGGGTTGGGAACACAAATGGGGAATCTGATTCAGTACAGAATGTCTATGGAGATTCAAGAAGGGAGGAACTACTTCTATCTAGATGAGAAGGCTCTCAGCTGAAAAGCTTTAAGCTTCCAGAAGGAAGGAAAAGATGATATCAACTGATAGAAATGAAGGACGCCATTCCAAGCAAGAAAGATGGTCCAAAAAAAAAGGCACTGTAGTAAGAGAGATCAGGACAATATCTGAAAAAGAGTGGTGGTACAATTTGGCTGGAACACAGTGTGTAATGAATGGGTAATATTGGGGAGAGAAAAATTTTGGACAGAAAAGATAAGATGAAGCCAGCTAACAGAACTTGAATATTAAAATGCTGAAAATGAATAAAGCCTAACAAATTTAAAGTAAAAGTTTTTCAAGATTGCCAAGACTGAATACATCTTTGTGTTCTGCTCAGTCCCTAACACTGTCTTTCTATTTAAATCCGGCCTTCCATCTCCTTTTCAAATAACAGAATCACAAAAGTGAACCTAATTGCACACAAAAGGTGCTCAAATAATTGTTTGCTGAATTTAAAAAATTGATCTTATGCAAAGTTTCAGATGTGGATTCAACTGCATATAGCCTTTCAGAACTCTTCACAGTACTTTGTTTTAAAGAGAAAGTTTTTTTTAATGTTTCGCCGTTTATCTTACATAGCGCCAAAGGGGAAATACGATTTAAAAGACCACCCCAAAAGAAGACCCTACCAATATACAAGTCATTTAACATCACACAACAGATCAACAATCACATTTGTGATTCCTGGGTCAAATAGCCCCTAAATGGAATAATTCTCATCTAAGCAAGTGACTTATCGGCCATTATACAAGAAATCAGTTACCAGTTGGGTGAAGGGCAATTTCTGGAAAGGCAGAGTTCAGATAGATTGATTCCTCCCTTCCTGCCCCTCCCTTCACCCATTTCACACCTGCAGCAGGAAACCCACCAGTTACTTGAGAAAGAAAAAAAAAAATCCATGGTGCAATGGGCAAGTGAAACAAAAAACAGCTATTACGAATTTGTGGTGGGGGAACTTGGTGTGTTTTCGGAGACTCACTAGAAAAGCCTCTACTTACGAACCTCGAAAAGAAGTTTCTACCTTCATTCTCCACAAGCACACACACAGATACACACACGCCCCTTCTCCTTCCCCCTCCCTTCTTCCCACTCCTACACACATCCCTCCCTTCTCCTAGACTACCCTTTCCTTCTTCCCACCCCCCTCCTACACCTAAACACACACACACACACACACACACACACACACACACCCCCTTCCCTTCGCCTTGCCTCCCCCTTCTTCTCCCCCTCCTACATACATACATACACATACACACACACTCACGCACGCACACAAAGAAACAACTTTCCCAGATGCACTGTGATGCAAAGCAGGAACTACACAGCAGCCGCCTGTCATCCAGATGGGTCACGGCAGCCGGGCAAAAGTGCCCCTCTGCCTTCACACAAAGCAGCCCCGCACTTAATGACAGCCACAAGTGGTCAGGGCCCCAGGGCTGCTAGTTCCAGCACTCCGCCTCCTCTCCAGGCCAGGTGAAAGAAACCCTCAGGCTTCTGCCCCCTCCCCCCACCAAGGGTTGCAACTTAAAGGAAAAAAAAGATGAGGGAGCCCGGCAAGACCCACGGCTGGCGGAGGAGCCGGGGTTGGGGGGGGGGGGGGGAGGAGCTACCCGCGCCCCCACCGCCCCGGAGGAGTCAGAGGAGGGCTGGCTGTAGGGTGGGGGAAGAAGAGCACGGGGATACGCCGCCGCCCTGTTAGCAGGCCCCCACCCCCCACCCCGCGCCTCCCTACCTGCACAGCTCCGGGAACTCGAAGCTCTGGGCCTCGGCGACCTCTCCGGCTGAGACGAGGAGCAGGAGCAGCAGCAGCAGCGGCGGCGGCGGCGGCAGCGGCCGAGGCGGACGCCGAGTCGAGGGCCGCAGGTGGGCGCTGGGCGCCGGGGCGGCGGCGGCGGCGAGGGTGGCGGCAGCGGCGGCGGCGGCGCCTCCCATAGTGCTCAGGGTTCCGGCAGGACTGGGGACTGGACGCGCGGGCGAGGGACTAGCGGCGCGCGACGGCTCCGGGCTGCTCCCGGGTCATGCTCGCGCCGCCAGGGCCGGAAAGGGAGGGAAGGAGGAGAAGGAGAAGGAGGAGGAGGAGGAGAGCGCGGTTCCAGCGGCTGCGGAGGAGACCCAGTAACTGCGCGTCACATGACCCGCAGCAGCCCGGGCACCGCCCCCTCCCCTTCGCCTCCTCCCCCTCCCCGTCTCCCCTCCTTCCTTCCCACCAGCCTCACATGACCGCCTTGTTCAGGTGATCCTTGCGCTCCCCTCGCTCGTGCTGGGCCTCCCTGGTCACGTAGGGGCGGTGCACTGGGGAGGTGGGGAAAGGTCCTGCGCGGCGTGGGCGGCGAGGCCGCGTGGGACTGGGTACCTGGTCACCACTGGCGCCCAGGTCTCGGCCTCGTGGGCCCCACAGCGAAGGAGGGGGGGAGCAACGGCGTGGCTGCCGCGCCTCCGGGATGCAGTAACCCCTGGTCCCCAGGCTTCCCAGGATGCCTCACGGACGCCGGACGGAGGGGTTTAAACGGCCCCGGCTTCTGAGGGAACAGTAGCAGTGGCTTTTGTTACCTTCGGCGTCCGTCAAGTTTGAATCGTCGTGTGGGGGGCGTTGGCCTTTCTATCACCTATCTCCCAGGGCTGTCAGGAGGATGAGATGAGATAGCTAATGGAACCTTTAGAGCGCTGCGCAAACGCGCCCAGTATGGTTTCTTTGTATCAACATTGCCTGCCAGGCTGACAGCTGTTAAGACATGCTCTTTGACCTGGAGCCTCTGTGTGCCGCGTGTCGACTTATATATACAAATATCCTGGAAATCGCAGTTTCTCAGGGGGACCCGGGTTCGTTCATCACACAGTTACCGAAAGCCTACTTTGAAGAATAACAAATAGAGAACAGAAGCAGGAATCCAAATGATAATTTAAGCACACGTGCTGTGCGTTACCTGTGCGATATTGGGCAAGATCGTTATTATCTCCCTGAACCCTGGGCAAGTCACTTAATCTCTCTGGGCCTCTCCTCATCTTATCAAGATGAGATAGACAGATGCCCTCTCAGTGTTCTTCCAGTTTTAAAAATGAGTTTACAAACCCTTAAAAGATACGGTTTAACAGAAATAAATGTGAAGCCCTACCACTGAGTAAAAAAACAAAACACAGTTTCATAAGACAAACATAGGGAAGACAGCCTGGAGTTTTGTTTTGTTTTTCTTTTTCAAGTGAAAAAGATCTGGGGATTTTAATGGACTGCCCACTAAGTCAACAACGAGGCATGTTAGCCAAAAATATTAATGTGAATTTAGGCTTCAGTGACAGAAACAGCGTCCAGAAATAGAAAACCAAGAGTGGTCTACCCTGTTCAAATAGTATCCTGGATTATTGTGTTCAACAAACAATTCAATTTAACAAGCTTGTACTACTTAAAGCCATATTGGGGAAAAGAGGAGGAACAAAGAAGGGATAGAGCCATTGTCGGGTTAGGACCGTAATAACATGAAAGGGAAAAAAAGATTGCTGCTCCACTGTTATTTTGTTTCTGTTTCTGTGCCAACAAGAATGATCTTTGGACCAGAAAAGAAAATTTATAATTGAAATGTAAATTGGGGGTTAATAGCGAAAATAAGTGAAGAGGTTAGTATGATAGCACTTAGACATCCTTGATGAGTTTGTCACCTGATCCAGATACACCCTGGATATAGAAAGAATTGGCAAATGTTATTGCTGAACACTTGTCAGTGACCTTGAAAAGATTTTGAAATATGGGAGAGATAGCAAGGATTAAAGAAAAGCAGAAAAGGTGCAACAATTGTTGCTTCAGCCTCCCACTTTGCTGTGTGGCAAGGGGTGGGGCATGATCTGTTTCTATATATTTAAGTATCAAAGGGAAATGGGAAGTGTGAATTAGAAAAGGCTTTGGGATGCGGTAAAGGACACCTGTAGGATCATGTTTTATTGCTTGGTAGAACTTTTAAAAAGAGCAGATTCATGTCCTTGTGATTCTTAGTGCTTCAGGCATTTTTGTCTTGGTGACTGGGCTGGGGTGTGAGGAGGCAGCAGCAACAGGGAGAGAAGTCTCAGGCATTCGACCATATAGGAAACCTCAGTCAGGAAATTTTCCTGAGAGACAGTTCATGGAATTACCAAGCAAATGAGAGGCCCATGGGCTTCCAATTGTGTTAGTTAACTAGAACTTAATCTAAAATTAAATTAAGATGTTTGGTGGAGAGGGAAGGAAAGCAAGTTGTTGGAGTCTGACAAGGGTAGTCTGGTGCTTCAGCTTCGGAAGTGGAATGAGAGGAGACACTTGTAGACCATTGAGGAGCTAACAAAAAGGATCTTTATTTAGCCTGTGGCATGGAAAGGATACTCAGCAAGGATATAGTATTGATTCAGTTGAACACAGCTTCCCTGTTTCTATGTTGGCTATGAGTGCTCTCTCAGAGTAACCCTTGCAGGCTGGTTTTTGTACTTGAGCAACCAGAAAACTATGTCAGTGGCCCAAGCCTTAATCCTATGAGCCAATTAGGTACTGAGGATATTTTTAATTCCTCTTAAGGAAAAGTTAACCTAAACTACAACAGTTATTTTTCCTACCACAGGGACTATGTTGAGTAGAAAAAAGATATTTAGATATAATATGTAAGGGCAGTGAACCAAGTGTATTATGAATTATTATAGCGATATCTGTGTAATCCCCTCGATAGGTTATTCCCTAATGTATAATCTCAGATTGAGTAGCTTGGGCAACAAACTACCCAAGTTTCAAGTTACTCTGTGGATTCAGACTCTTGGAACTATAGCTCACAAGTTACGCTGATAGGTCTACCTTTCTACTAGTTGGCCAGAGGACACAATAAGCTCAAAGCAAAGGTATTTCTTAAAATGTCATATTATAAAAAGTAGCAGTAAAAACATGCCCGCATAAACCTGGGGCTCACTCTCAAATATATCTAGCATCAATAAGAAAAGTTGTTACTCAGAGAGGTGACTCAGAGTGGAGAGGCTCATATATAGGAAACACATGTGACTAAGGTATGTTTCAAGAGGGCCAACACTCTTCTCTGATGCTGCAGGGCTGAAGGGCCACAAGTGTTTTTGACTTTTCTGACCAACTTTGATCTCAAAGTTTTCATTGGGTACTATTCTACTAGTCACTGCTAGACACTGCTTCCCTGGATGCTGTTATATGCCACTCCCATGCATACTGTTTCAGTTTTGGGTTTTTTTTGGCTGTGGTCATGATCACTTCAAGCTTCTGGCATAGCTGGCATAGCTTCTGGCATATACTTCATAGTTTTCTGCTTTAAGTAGGACACTGCACAGGAGCCATGTCAACTGTCTTCTTCCTTCTTCAAGGAGCAGGACACAATAAGAATTTTTCTCCCTAGAAGAGGAGTTCTTAACCTAGGATATGGGAACTTGTTTTTAAAAGCTATTATGAGAACTATTTCAGCACAATGGATAGAACATCAGGCCTGGAATCAGGAAGACCAGGGTTCAAATTTGGTCTCAGACACTTACTGGCTATGTTTGCTTCAGTCTCCTCAAGTAAAATGGGGGTAATAAAAGCGTCTACCTTCCCAAATTGTGAGGATCAAACAAGATAAGTTTTGTAAAACACTTAGCACAGTGCCTGATTGATAATAGGAGCTATATAAATGCTAGCTATTGTTTATTAATATTCTTACATAATGGGTTTTCTTTATAAGCCTATGTATTTTATTTTATGCATTTAAAAATATCATTCTGATAACAGGTGCATGGGCTTTACATGACAGATAAATGAATCATGTCATGACACAAAAATGTTAAGAACTCCTTCTCCAGAAGATCTAGTACTTAGAACTCAAAGAACTCTTGAACTTGGAGTTACCTACCAGACAATTCTCAAATCTGGTACTTCCCTGGAAATCTCCCCTTTTTGCCTCTGTCCAAAGAATTCAGAATCCTCCCTCCTCTGCATGGAAGACCATAGTTCATGAAATAATGTACTCAAATTCTCCTCTCAAGCTTTGTGTAAGCACATGTGCCCTGCAGCCGTGTATTTTTACAGTAAGATTCGATTGACAATGTAATTGGGAGAAGGAAGAGAGAAATCCCCTTTACTTCCCCCTACCCCCACCCCCAGATTGCTAAATTTTCCAAAAGACATAAGGGAAAAGATGAGAAGCAAACTCTTTGGACCTGACTCTTGCTTTTTAAAAACCATAAAAGGTAAAGCCAATCCTTCAGCCAGCCAACTGGTAGTCATTCCCTGTGTTATGTCAATTACTTTCATCCAGTGATGAATGTCTTATAATTGCTCAGGCTCATTGAGGAATGTCTTCAGTTTGGTCAGTGTTTTGCAATGGCCCTTATATGATGGTAGAGTTGTTTAGGGCTATTTAAGAGAATTTCTAAATATCTCCTTTATAGCCTTGCCCCTATGTAGGCCCCCAGAAGCATAAGAGAATTTATAGAGGTTTGGAAGATTTGGAAAACTACTGCTGTTTGGTATGTGTAGAGTGAATCAATAGAGACATTCTTGTTTTGCACAAGCCCAGGTAAGTGAGCTGGCACAGCTCAAATTTGAAGTGTCACATGATAGCTTACCAAGATACTGTACCCTGAGAGGCTACTACAGACATGCTCCCTAGTGCTGGGTGAACCAATGTCTTCTGAGGGAGTGTCTAACAATTTTGGTGCCCCAGGCAATTACCACAAGAGGAAATATGAAAGGTACCCTAAAATTAACTTAAGAAGAACATGGTTGTTTTTTGTTTTTTTTAAGAAGAACGTAGTTGAGGAGAAAGGAGACCTTGAAGAGATGCCTCAGAAGTAAGGACACAATGCCATATCAAGCCAGAGACTCAGGAAACAGTCAAGCAGCTACTGGGGAGACTTCTGCTGAAGGAGGGAGAAGGGGATGGCCTGGTTGGGAAAGGGCCTAAATGTTATTTGGGAAGACCACTAGCACCCACCTTCTGCAGGCATGCGTTCACTTTCATTGCAACAAATGGCTTTTATACAACTTCTTGAATCACATGTTAGATTCTTTGGCTATCAGTTCCAGATGGATAGAGTAGGTTAGCTGAAATTCCCAATAGCACCTTTCTTTGGGTCCCCAGAAGCAACAGCAGAAGAAAGTTGAGGAACATAGAAAAGACTCATTAGGCAGCTCTTTGAAAAAGATTTGGAGGTTTTAGTAAACTACAAACTCAACATGAGTCAGCAATGTGATGGGGCAGCCAAAAAAAGCTAATGCTAATGAGATCTTGGGATGCATTAAGAGAAGCAAAGCTTCCAGGAATAAGGAGGTGATAGGCTCTGTGGATCCTGCCTTGGTCAAACCACATCTGGAGTAGTACAGTTCTGGGCACTGTTTCATAAGGACATCAGTAAGCCAGAGAGCATCCAGAGGAGGGCAACAAGGATAGGTGAAACGCCTTGAGTTTGTCATATGAGGATAAATGTAAAGAACTGGAAGAGTTTCACTAAGGGAAAAGAAGACTTACAGGAAACATCTAACTATCTTCAAGTATTTGATGAGCTATCGTGTAAAAGAAAGGTTCAAATTGCTTTGTTTGGTCCCAGAGTGCAGACCAGGAGCAATGGGTGAAAACGACAAAGGGGCAACTTTTGACTTGATGTTAGGAAAAACTCCCTAACAAATAGAAATGACCAAAAATGAGTGGGCTGCCTCTAGAGGTGATAGTTTTGCCCCTTTGACCAGAGGCTGGCCACTTGTCAGATAAGTTATAGAAGGGATTCCTTTCCTGGACTAGATAACCAATGAGGTCCCTTCCAACTCTGAAATTCTAGACTCTTATGATTTTGTAATTCTGTTATTTGTAGTTTTGCAGCAGCATCCTTCAAGTCATACCTCATAGATTTCCAGCTATTCAGCTCATGCCTTTGAAGTAGTCAGGAAGAGCCTGCCAGTGAGAAAAAAAATCAAGAGATAATCCACCCAAATGTTTAATCAACGCTGAAATAAATGAGTTGGCTCTGCTGACCTGCATTATGTAGAGGTGGTGATTATATTATCTCTAATATACTTTGAAAATATGGAGACTTGTCATGAGTTTTGCTGAACTCCTTTTTCCCTCTCCTCAGTATTCTGTTACAAGGGGTGGCTCTCTGGGAAGAGGAGATAAATTTGAAAAAGAAGGTGATAAAAAATGCCAACAAAATATTTTTTAAAATAAAAGATGAAGACAATTTTAAAGGATTAGCTACATTTGAGAAATTTTATTGATAATCAAAGACGTGACTGTAGACTTCACCTAAGAGGAATATAAAAAGCTGGACCTTGCAGAAGGACATATATAGGGGTGGTGTGATAAAGGACATTGAGAAACTTTTCTCCTTAGGGCTTTCCATTTTGAAACCAGATATGATCTCCCCATTGGAGGAGAGGAGAAGTACCACTGAAGTCAGAAGGAGAATTCTCAAGAGGTTTCTATCCTGATAAGCATATTCCCTACCTAGCCCAATCCAAACCAACTATATTCATTACTTGATGCTCACCAGCAACCTTCATAGAATGTCTTCTAGCCTCCAACAAGACTCTACCAGCTCCTGCCCTGGAGCTCTACTTTCTCGTAATTGATGAGAGTTCCCTATAATTAGCCCCACGCAGACCCAAACTTCTGCCAGCTATTCTTCAACCATCTTCACGTTGAATATTTTTGCATATACTTTCTGCCCTCCTTTCCCCTCCTAGCTCAGGGAATGGAAATCAAATTAACATGACTATTCCTGGAGAGGACATGTTAATCAGTTTACTTACAGTTTAACTCATCATCCTCATGACTTCTCAGACCAAAACACCTCTCCTTTTCCATTCCTCCCCTATATGTATTGGCTTCTTTTATTAGAATAGAAGCTCCTTGAGAGCAGAGACTGTCTTGATATCTTAAAAATATTATTCTCATCACTTACAGTGCCTGGCCACGATAAGCACTTTATGCATTTTCATTCATTTCTAGCAAGTTTCTCCTTATGAAAATAAGTTTGAGAAAATATAGGCCCAGGGTGGCTAGGTGGCGCAGTGAATAGAGGACCGGTCCTGGAGTCAGGAGGACCTGAGTTCAAATCCAACCTCAGACACTTAACACAAAAATTAGCCTTGTGACCTTGGGCAAGTCACTTAACCCCAATTGCCCTCCAAAAAGCAAAAAAAAAAAAATAACATATATGTGTATATATATGTGTGAGTATATATATATATACACCCACTTAGAAGCTAAGAAAATGGAGACCTTAAGTAGAGAATGATTGGAAAGTTAAAAGAAGCTTTAGAAGCATCCAGTCCACCTCTCCCCAATTGTAGAATTCTTCCTTCTTTCACCTGACATACTTGGAAAGTCCAGTGGAAAGCTGTCTATAGTTTGAGGATAGGAATTAAGATTTTCTGTCATCAACACCTTTATTAAGCTCTTAAAATGCATGGAGTTCTGTAGTAGGCACTATGGGAATGAAAAGATTTTAAGCTAATCATCTATTTTACCCTCATCATTTTATAAATGAGGAAACTAAGACCCAGAGAGATTGTGACTTTCTCAGGATCATACACATGTTAAACATCACTGTCAGGAATTGAAACAGATCTTATGACCCTAAATCCAATTTCCAATAAACTGAGCATCTAGTTATTATGGAAGCCACTTTGGAGGCTCTCTCTCAGTATTTATGCAATATTCAACACACCTCGAGGATCCTTATTGAATCCTCATCTCCTTTATACAGGAGTTCAGGAGGATTCTTGGTCTTGTTGGTGGTGGTGGTCCTTTGTTTAGAAGAGGACCAAAGACATCAGAGGGTGATATTTTGACTCACTAGTGAATTATATTTAAGTAAGGCACAGTTGCACAGTCATCAGCCTCACTCTCTCTTCCAGAGTCACTGAAGTCCAGTGGTAGGATAAAAGTCAAGATAATCCAGGATGTGGTGGGCAACCTTGGCATCTTTGATGTCTGACCAAGCTCTAAGCTCTCCACAGTGCCTTCTTCAGCCTCCTTCATGACAAATTTTTCTCATCTGCCCATTCTACATGGGAAAGTCTTCACATGCTTATGGCAGACACCCACCCCCCACTCACTGACAGGTTTGAGGCCTGTCAGTTACCCTCAAACTGATTTCATCCTTCTGCTGAGATGGGTTTACTGAGGTGTAGCTGCTGTGAATGTTATAGCTTCTTGGAGCCACAGGTGAGAGTTGGGTGAAGGTAGATGCCAAAGGTGAATGAACTGCCTTGAAAAGGGCTCAGCAAACCCTCACACCAGAGGTGCTAATCCTTCCTGAACACCCGATACACTTAATTGGTAGTCTTAGAAAACTGGAATCAGAGGTCTCTCCTCAACCCCACCCAGTCACTGGGGAGCAAATACAGTCACACTAGATGCTCCATACCTATATTCCATTTAACATCTTGTTTCTTTCTCCAAAACAGTCACAAAATTGTCTTTATTATGTACCTTAGTTTGAGTTCCCCAACCCACACCAAAGAAAAACCAGTGTGTGGGGGAAGTAGTAGTGATTATTAACTTGTCAAAATGATGTGGAAACAGTATTCTAATAGTCATTGTGGATGTGATGAGATTCCACATGCTGGGAAATAGCTGAGTGGGTACCCAGCAGTAATGCCATACCTTGTGGGGAACAGAGCCGATGAGAGAAGGGCAAGGACATCACCAGACAATATGGAGGGCCCCACAGCATGGGAGGAATGAGTTATTCCCTCCTCAAAGGTGTCCTGGCCTCACATATTTCCCACATGTATGCCCTACATCTACATTTACGTATGTATGTTGGTAGAATACTACCTCCCAGATTTATGGAGGGAGTGTCCTATTGTGGCTTTTATTGTTATGCTACTTCATTAAATGTTTTTTCTATGGCCTTTATGTGTCTTTTGATTAACTAGAAAAAAATTGTAAATATACAGTGGGAGTTCATGAGTTATAGCTTTGAGTAGATTCAGACCCACAAACATACTTTGAATTTGGGGCAGCTAATCTGGAGGTGCCACATATGACAAGAGTGCCCAGGTCCTACATTATGTATTACCTTTAATTTTACAACTATCTTATTGAAAGCACTTAATAACTTCATCTCTCAGTACGTGCTTTTGACCCTTTTAAAAGGGGGACCACTTTATTTTCTATAGGCAGCAGGTGGCACTATCAAGCAAAGGCAAGCTAAGCTGCTGATGTGCTGGGGAGAGGGGAGAATTTTCTTCTCTAACTGCCCCCCCATAATCTGTCACTCTCATCAGCTCACATTTTCTTCTAGGAGTACTTGAAACCCAAATTCATTTGCCAGCCTTTTATGGTTCTGTATCACTCTTGTCCTAATAGATCCAAGCCCCAGGATTAGCTATCATGACCAAACCTTTTGTCTCCCTTATCTTTTTGCTATTTATGTGCTTTAAATAAAATGCATACATAAGGTTAATGTGTCTGCAGTCCAACAGTGTTTTATAGCAAGTAAATAAATTCTATATTGAAAGCAACAGATCAGACCAGCTAGCACACCCGGATAGCCAAAAAAGAGAAAAGTGACCTTAGCTAGGAAGGAGAAAGGACACCCAGAACAGTCTTACCCCTGGACTGGCCCTCACTACCCCAGAGTTGTGCATCCTCTCTTTGCTGTTGCTTCCACTCTTACTATATCACAGGATAGGATCAGGCCAGATTTTCAAATAGGCATCTCTCATAGCTTAATTCTCAGCATCTGCTTACTTTCATCTCACATCTCAAGTCCTCTCTTCCTGCTTGGGCATAAAGGTCAATCCTTCTCCTCAAGTCTCTCAACCCCAAGGCAAGTTATATTTCCCATATTATGGAAAAGCTACCAGTCAAATCCCCTTAGTCTTACTAGAGATTTTAAGCTAATGTGAAGTGGTTCAATATAACAAAAAAGAGCACTGACTTGAATAAAAATTGTCAAAAGACCTATTTTCTAGTCCAGTATCCATACTTTGTGGACCTTGGGAAAATCAATTGTCAACAGTCAATAAACATTTATTAAGCACCTACAATGTGCCAGGCATCATACTAAACTCTGGGGATACAAATATTAAAAAAGAAAGACAGTTCCTATCCTCAAGGAGCTTACAATCTAAAGGGGGGAAAGACAGTACACAAAAGGAAGCTGAAAGGGCAGAAAAGGGGGAAAGTATCCCAGCAGAGGCATGATGGAGAAGTCAGAGAAGTCTCAAAGTAGTAAATCCAGGTGGAAAATGAAAAACTTTCTGTACTGCTTTCTCCTTAAATGGAGATTTTGGAGTTCGTGGCTCTGTCCTCCAATCACAGGGGCAGAAAGTAATGATGAGGTATAAATACCAGCTAGGTGTCACAGACCTGGAGTCAGGAAGACTCATCTTCCTAAATTCAAATCCAGTCTCAGACACTTACTAGCTGTGTAACCCTGGACAAGTCACTTAACCCTGTTTGCCTCAGTTTCCTAATCTGTAAAATGAGCTAGAGAAGGAAAAGGTAAATGACTCCAGTATCTCTTCCAAGAAAACTCCAAATGGGGTCACAAAGAGTCAGAAACAATTGAAAAGGACTGAACAACAACAAATGAGCACCAAGGCTTATTGAATCTTGAAAGATGATGAGGTTTTCTCAATAATGAATTTTTCAGGGCATGACAGAAAAGGCAGAGAATCTCTAGAGTAGGTGGTATAGTGAAAAATGGATTTGGAGTAAAAGAACCTTATTTGGAATTCAAGTTACTACCTATGTGACCTTAGACAAATCAGTTCACCTCTCTTTGCCTCAGTTTCCTCATCTGTAAAAAGAAGGGACTGGACTAGATGACCTCTAAGGTCCCTTCAGGGTCTAAATCTATTATCCTATAACTGTGTCCTATGAGCTCCCTTTTAGTTCTGACATGTGATTCTAGACACTTTCATTGTACTTTTTAGGTACAAGAATCTTCTACCAAGATTTTTCTAGCAAGAAGCTAGGAAATACTTACAAATGAAATCAACCAATATTCACATTCCTTCACATCAATACATGTCCTTCCTGTAACAGTTTTATTTTCTTAGCTATTGTGTATAATTAAAGAAAGGGTAAGGATGTCTTCTGACATTAAAAAATGTATGATTCAAATGTATTGCCTACAGCGATACAACTTAAGCCTGTTACCATTCCTTTAAAAATTTAATTTGCTCCACAGTCACAACATCTGTCCCTAACACCTCCTGAAAGTTCAGCCTCTCCTTTAAGCATCTTAATAAATATACTGAGTCCTTTCCTTGCTTCCCCTTCAGGGGAAGCTAAGGAAGTAAAGGCCTACAAAGGGTAGAAGTTTAGCAGCACTTACTTCTTAATTAGCCTAGAGCGAGAGGCATATCTGGTTAGAGAACTAGCATTGTCCAGGATCCCAGAGAGTAAACAGAAAACCAGGTCAAGGTCAAAGTCAGGAACTCACAAAGGGGCCAATCCAGAAAGCTAGACATAAAATCATGAACTGAGTTTGAAAAAAGCAAGGCCAATACCAAGAGGAGGTTGGCATAGATAGAGATCGGGAAGAAACCTGTTGTACCCAAACCCAAATCCCAGGCCACCATACACCACCTGATTTGTGGCCCACCATTAAGCCTCTTTTTGTCTTAGCTTGAAAATGCTTGAGGCATGTCTGGGCGTCATTGCTCAAGTCTGGGGAAAGTTGCTCAAGGCCTACGTAGTCCCCTGCTCCCTTCTTCCCTAATCAGCATTTTATATGTTCTCTTTGAATCATTACAGTGCATAAGGTTCATTATGGCGCAAGGATCTTATCTAGGGACCACCCTGTCCTGTCCTGCTGACAAAGCAGAGCCCCCTCCCTCTTCGTCCAGAACTCGACCCTAGCCTGTTCTGGGGAATTCCAGCCCCCTTTACCCCATGACCTTCCACCCTGCTCTGGAAAGCACTGACTATGGTCCTCCACCCTATGCCCTCCACCCTGTTCTAGGAGGGACCCCCATGTCACAGGAAGGTTGCACCCTTGTACCCTTGCACCATATTCCCAAATTAGCCCTGAGCTATAGATCTAACCAATGGCTGTCCTTTGCTTCTGTATGTCATGGCTTCAGCTAGCTCCCCTTCCTGATTGTGCTTTTTATGGTTTTAGTCTTTATAATCAAGTTTATACCCCAATGGATCACTGCCAACCTGAGAGTGAAAACTCAGTGATAGTCACACTCTTAATCAATAAATCCACATCTAAACTTATCTTGAACCCAGGTCTCAGCTGGCTCTTATTCTCTACACGACAAACCCACAGAGTAGAAGCGGCACAAAGTGGCTTACAGTTTGTCCCGAACAAAGAAATCAGTCAGGACGTACCTTTATATGACAGTGGTCTGCTAACCTCATGGGATTGTTGTAAGAAAAGCATTTCATAAGCCTTCAAATGCTATGGAAATGTGAGCTATTATTATCAACTATGCTCCCTTGTAGCATCATAGGATTTAGATCTGAAAAAGAACTTAAGAAGTGTCTAGTTAAATCCCCTCATTTTACCAGTAAAGAAACTGAATTCCAAGGTGGTAATGCTAAGGTCACACAGGCAATATACAAAGTCAAACCAGGAATCAAATGGGGGTCTTCTGAATTCAGTTCCCGGGCCAGGCTGTTTGGCTACATATGCCCAGCCGTGAGCCTGATGTTCACAAAGCATTCACAATCACAGGCTTCCATTGCACAGCAAAACCATTGGAAATCAGCTGTTTTAATTGTTTTTCTTATCTGGGCAGTTATTCTCCTTGCCATAGATAGAAGTTCTACTTTACTTCTCTTAGAAGCTTGTGAAATGTTTATGATCTAATTATGGGGTAGCAGTTATAGTGACTTCCTCTTTCCCAAGAGTTTTTCTCTAGCAATTGTGGTTATAGATGTTAGAAATGACTGGGAGGAGTTTGAGAGTATTGTCTGTGGGTTATTGCATCATAATCGTCTGCTGACTCAATGCAGAACATGTGAACTTCCATGCTTCATGGACAAATGTGCAAGGGAAAAGCCAGGATATTTAGGACTAGGTTTATAGGCACCAGTGGTATATCCTATTTAGATAGGATAGCAATCATCAAAGAGATCCTTTTGCATTTACTTATAAATGAGGGAAGGAGTCCATCCTGTGACATTCTCGATACAGAAATGGACATAGGTTATTGTTGAAGGCAGAAAAACCAGCATCCCCAAGATAGTTTTTTTAAAACAGGTTTTTAAAAATGAATTACATCCCAAGAGAAAATAATTCTAAATCTGTCCTAAAGGTTTCATTGATTTTTCAGCCAGAGATTGAAATTAACTGAAATTGTGTTTAGGAGGGAAAAAGAGATGTTGATTTTCCACATTCTAACTGATAAAATGACAGTTTGTAAGAGAAAGGTGGCAGAATCAATGAAATTTTATGATTTTAAATGAAATGTGAAGAAGTTTTTACACTAAGCTACTACTTTAGGTAAAGTGATAATCTTTAATCAACTTCTTGAAAGAATTATGGGTCTAGTCACTAACTGACTGAAGGATCAGTCATGCCCCAGGACCCATGAAAAGGTAAAACACAGTTCTGAAGAGAGTGAGCTCAGGTAATGGAAAAAAAATGACAGAAGCAGTAAGGATGAGATTCCCCATCACCTCCTTCTCCCCCAAATCAATGATGTCTTGTTTGGGAAATACTTTCAAAGACTAGGTCCCAAAAGTCTAGATGTGGAGTCAGTACAGGAGAAGCTCTGTGAAACAAGAGTTAGCCTAGCAGTCAGGAATTGAGCTGCACAGAGGATCAGGCTGGGTGACCAACACTTGAACATTATGTCAAACAGGCACTGCACTTGGAGGGGAGAAAAGAAGAGAAGGGGGGGCCCCAGCAACACTGGAGGCATCAGTTTCATTGGCCACAGTTCCTTAGGGCTAAATGTGTTCCTCTTGCACCCACGTACTCTAAATGTGTGCCCACCCTTCCCACTGCTACTGTATGGATTTACAGCAGAGTACTCCCAGGTTTATGGAGGAATGTTTTGTTATTATTATTCATGCTGTGCCGTTTTAGTCAATGCCTTTGCTTTGAGCTAATTATATCAACTGACTGACTACTGAAGGTAAAACTATCCATGGGTGCTCATAACCTATGCGTTTTAGGAGTGTGGACCACAGAATACTTTGAACCTTGAGATAGTTAGCCCCTGCAAATGCCAGTTAGGACAGTATCCCAGAGGGGAAACTACATTTACAAAATACATTTAACATATTTCACTTAATTATTGACATTAATTAAAAACTGGGAGGGAAGACCAGCATTTTAGGAAAATGGAATAGAATTCAAAATGACCCTGAAAAGATGAGAAACAGCACATAGCAAGGTAAGAGTAATTCACTTAGGGAGAAAAAATGAACTTTACGGATATAAGATAGGGATTGCACAAGTAAGGCAGAAAAAGAGGGACATCTTGGTTAAATATCAATCTGGAATATGCAAGCACATTCCCATTTGATAATGGCAGCTGGCTCTTTTAAAATATATTAGTGAGCAGAACAATGTTATAAGTGGATGATTAGCTGAAAAATATCGTAGCTGGTTTCATACCACCATACTTTGATAAGATTGCTTTTGTAAAATGATACCAATTGGGGCAATGACAGATATCTCTTCAGGCATCTCTGTAGTACCACTAATACAGGAAATATCATCCTGAGATAGTTAAATCAGTATAGAAAGTGGTTGGCCATGAATTGATAACTAATAAATTAATTATAACAGTAAAGTGAAATTATTACTCTTCCACTGGATCAACAATGAATTGTTATAGCTATCATAAAATTGAACATATTAGTGAAACTAGCAAATAATCACATGGGCAAATTAGAGTATGATTTGCTTCTAATAAAACCAGAATATTGTGGAAACCATACAATGATTTTGTTCATATTAGTTTGTGGGACAGTTATCTTTGAAAAGCAATGTTACCAAGTTTCTCAGATAAAGAATTGAAATGGACATTATAGATAATAAGGAAAAGTACATAACAACAAAGGAAGAGGAAACAAAAACTGACCAAAGAGAGGGGGCTGACTGCTTCAAACTTAGCAGAATTTCATTGAAAAAAATATTAGCTTGACAGTTTTATGCAAAACTTAGATGAAATTTTTATATAAAATGGTCCAGTAAAATGGAGTTCTCTGAGGATTTCACCAGGCTTGTAACTAAAAATGCTTCATCTTTGTAATTCCTCTGCTTCCCCTTGCTGTAACCAGGGTTTGCCTCCAATCTATATGAGCTTATGAGCATCAAGTAAATAACCTTGTGTGAAAAATGTAGAAATAAATGAATGGGCATATGTCCCTTTATGAATGTGAGCTATTCTTTTTGTGAGTGGAGTAGGGACCATTTCCCTATGTATAAATCATGCTCAGAGATGTCCTTACTGGTTCCAGTTGACCTTTGGGTCTAGCTCCATGGATGACTTATTACTGAGGAGTAGGTACTCCTCTACGACTTAATGTCTTGCTTGTTTTAGATAGATGAATAGATAGATAGATAGATAGATAGATAGATAGATAGATAGATAGATAGATAGACGATACATAGATACATAGATATAACTTATCTATCTTACTATCCATCTATCTATTTGTACAGACTCTAGGGATGACTGATTCTCTTAGCCAATCATGAGATATTTCCTTTGCTGTTAGTCACTTTCATCCAATGATCAATCCCCTAATAATCCTCTCAGATTGCCAGAAGGAATTTCTTCATGCATTGTAGGGTTGTGGGAACATTCTTTAACACCTTCTTCATACTTTTTAATTACTTTCTGAGTCATCTGTGACTATTTCAGCTGAAGTGGGGAGGGGAACTCCATTTCCTCAGATAAATATTTGCTATTCCAAGCAAATTACCTGGAGTATTTTTGGCAAAGTCCCCAGTTCCAAGTTCTGGATAGATCTCCGTTAACTGGGGGAGGCTCAAGCATTGTCTGTTTGAGTGCCTTCCCCCAGAGCTTTGTATTAAAGAGTCTCAGAAGAGTCCATGTGGAACTGTTCACAAATAATTAGAAATTTACATTCTTCCATACTCTCAAACACATGGTGTTATAACTTAACAAACAGATGTCAAATGCCTCTCTTGGGGCTTGCAAAAACCTTCCTTAACCCAAAGACAATGAAAAAAAAAAAAGGAAAAGGAAATGAAAATCAAGCTTCCCAACTCAGAGGGAAAGCCAGGACCTTACAGAGTTCTGACAATGCATGGGGCTCTTCCATGCAGATAAGAGATCTGTATGCCTCACTCTAAGGTGAGAAACCAAACTTTGATGCATAAAAATTCTTCAGTGATTCTCTTTAACATATAGGACGATCCAACTACAGATCCAGACAAAACATCTTCAGGTTTCTCACACAGGCACACCAAAATGTCTTCAGGGATCCCTGAAAACATAAGGCAATCCCACTGGAGGTAAAGATAGTCATTTGCTCTGGGTCCCTGTACCACAGGGCATCTGAAATATCCCTATGGCATTCCTGCCAATGCAGAGATCAATCCAAATGGAGTTTCTAATATGCATCATTAGGACAAGTAGTTAACTCAAAAATAAAACAAACTCAGAAAGCCCCAGAGAGATATAGGACTCCCCAAAAGGGATTAAGTAGTTGGTGTTGATTACTTAGGGTGTTGTGAAAGAGAATAAGAGCGAGCTGAGACGTAGGTTCAAGATAAATTTAGGTTGTGGATTTATTGATTAAGTGCATGACTACCAGAGTGGTTTCACTCAGATTGGCAGTGATCCAGTGGGGTACAGGCTTGATTATATAGGCTAAAACCACAAAAATCACAATCAGGGAGGGGAGCAAGCAGAAGCCATGACATACAGAAGCAAAGAACAGCCATTGGTTAGATCCATAGCTCAGAGCTAATTTGGGAATATGGCACAAGGGTACAAGGGTGCAACCTTCCTGTGACATGGGGGTCCCTCTTAGAACAGGGTGGAGGGCACATGGTGGAGGATCATGGAGTAAACGGGACTGAAATTCCCCAGAACAGGCTAGGGTCATGTTCTGGGCGAAGAGGGTGCCCCTGCCAGGGTGGTCCCTAGATAAGATCCTTGCACCATAATAAACCTTATACACTATGATGATTCAAGGAGAATATATAAAATGCTGATTAGGGAATGAGGGGTTAGGGACCTTGGCCTTGAGCAATATGCCCAGACATGCCTTAAGCAATTTTCAAGCTATGACAAAATGTAGGATGGAAATATAAAAGGGGCTTAAGGGTGGGCCACAAATCAGGTGGTATGTGATGACCTGGGATTTGAGTTTGGGTACAACAAAGGTTTCTAGGTCAGCAGGCAAATTTTATCCTATGGATCTGACATTCATAAAGATATCAGAGAAACCATCTGAGCTCGTATCACAAATAAGGTGAAGTCAAATTCTGCACAAAAATGATATTAATGAGTTTCCAAAGTATTTTTTGAGTAAATTACTAGATACCAGTATTCTAGGGATATAATTCATACTGCTCGTATTAGCTTCCATATTGCTAAGGGACAACAATAATACAACAGACATCAGTACCTAAACATTCAAATAAGTAAAAGTTGTCTCAAAGAAACTTCTCTTACTTAAAAAGGAAATATAATGGAAGACAATTTTTTTGTTGTTGTTCAGTCGTTTCAGTCAGGTTGAGCCCTCTGTGACCCCATTTTGGGTTTTCTTGGCAGAGATACTGGAGTTATTTGCCATTTTCTTCTCCAGTTCATTTCACAGATGAGGAAATTGAGACAAACAGGATTAAGTGACCTGCCCAGGGCCACGCTATTAAGTGTCTGAGGCAAGATTTGAACTCAGAAAGATGAGTCTTCCTGACTTCAGACCTGGTACTCTATTCCGTGTGCCACCCAGTTGCCCCAGGACAACAATTACAGTTTTATATAAAAGAAGAAAAAAGTATGATTTTTCTCCAGTGGATCCCTGAAAAGCCAGACTATGCAATAGCAAGCATCCTGGATGGAAAATTTCTCTAGTGAATACCTGTAAATATATAAGAGATCCAGATATATCCCAGATGAACACCCCTTCTCCCCCATAGTGTAGCATTGAAGAAACACTATAGGGACTGAACTAGGGAACTGAACCTCTCTCTGTTCTATACTCAGGCATGTGCTTTGGACCAGGTTCAGTCCTAGAAAATTCTACTTAAAGGAATGAAGTTCCCTTTTCTAATACTCTGGCTTGTTAAGAAACCCCACTTTGGTGACCTTAGGGATGGTTTTCATTTATAGCTTCACATATAGGTTTACAGGTCAAGGATTTCCCCAAAATGGGGGAGTATGAAGGTATAATGCAAATCAGATGTGGAACAGGTAATTTATTCTCACACACAAAAGAGAAGTTAACAAAAAACTCATACATCTAAATTTAACCAGAATGAATAGGATTCAGTAACTTAATTTATAACTATTGTTACAGTCTTCTTGGGGCTAATATTTAAAGCTCATTAGAACAGAGTAGTTTGCAGAACTTTTAATTAGTCATTTTATATTTTACCTCAACTTAGCATCGTCTGATCAAAGTGGGATAGTATAGAGCAGGATTTCTTTACTTAGGGTTCATTAACCCTACCCCCTCAAAGAGTCTGTGAAGTTAGATGGGAGAAAATATTACACCTTTCTTTTCTCAAGCTTCTAACTGAAATTTAGCATTCCTTCAACTGTTTTTATAAAATTCTGAGAATGGGTCCGCAGGCTTCACCACACTGCTAAAGAGGTCTACGATACACAAAGGAGTTAAAAACCACTGGTATAGAGTTAAAAGGGAAAGAGGCCCAGTATAGGGCTTTAGGGGATACCCACCATTAGTGGTCATGACATGGATGAAGAACCAGCAAAGGAGACTGAGAAGGAATGATTAGAAGGATAGGCTAAGAACCAGGAGAGAATAATCTCATTTAAACCTAGAGAGGAGAGATGATCCAGGAGGAGAGAGTGATCAACAATGTCAAATATTACAGAGAAGCCAAAAAGTATTAAGACTGAAAAAAGGCCATTTGATTTTGTAATTAAGAGATTTCTGGCAACTTTGGAGAGGGCAGTGACAATTGAATGATGAGGTTCTAAGTCTGATTTCAGAGGATTTAGAAGAGAGTAAAAGGAGAAGATATGGAGGTACCAATTATAGACAGCTTTGAAATATGGGCTGTACAGATGTTCCCATTTATGAAGGTGTTGGAGGTAGGTCTAACATCAACACCCTGTGAGTTCAGGTTCAACTTTAGGACAAAATGAAGCCCTCAGAAATCATTGGGTAATTAACAAAAGGAGGTTTAATTTGCCCCAACATAGCAAGGATATGCAACATGGATACAGTGGCACTTGGGTTCTCTGGACCTGGTCCCCCTTGTCTTCACATGGAAATGCATCTGCTCAGTAGGCAGAGTGATTCATATGGTCTTCAGATACCTACCAAGTTGGAAGTGTCCTGACTCAATTTTGATGTTACCTTTTATGTCCTTAGGTGAACTGGAAGTTGCATCAAGGAAGGTAAGGGATAATCAAGAACCAGGGACAGCTTTCTTATCTTTTAGGGAAAACCAAAGGTGGCCCAGTGGATAAGAGCACCAGGCCTGAAATTAGAAAAACTCAACTTCTTGAGTTCAAATCTAACCTTACACTTAGTAGCTATGTGACCTTGGGCTTAACTTAACCCTATTTGCTTCAGTTTCATCATCTGCAAAATGTCTGGAGAAGGAAATGGCAAATCACTCCAGTATCTTTGCCAAAGAAAACCCCAACCGAACTACAACAACAATCTATAATATAATGGGGAAATGGGGAACACTAGTCCTCTTGCAGAAGTTTACTGTGTTGGAGGAAATATACAAATAATTATAGCTTAGAATGTAAATGGGATGAATTTACCCATAAAATGGAAACTGATAGCAGATTAAAAATTTGAATTCAATAATATCTTGCTTTCAGGAAATGCTATAAAAAATGAGAGATACACACAAAGATAAAATAAAAGTCAGGAGTATAATTTATTATATAAAAAATTGGGAATAGTAAACATGATTTCAGAAAAAGTTAAAGCTAAAATAAATTTAATCAAAAGAGAAAAATAGGGAAACTACGCTGTGTCATCATATTAGTAAATATTGTTTTAGAACATTTGAAATAACCATACAGTATAAGATACCTGAGAATATACCTGCCAAAATAGGCACAGGAACCATACAAATATAAACAGAAAATATTTTTTATACAAATAATGTTAGATCTAAATAACTAAGTAATATTTATCGTCCATGTTTAGGTAAAGCCAATAAAATAAAAAAATAACAATTTTACCTAACGAATAATAAACTAAAAGGTGATGGGTTTAATTTTGGACTATTCTATGTATGTAATGCCATCCCAATTAAATTACTAAGAAATTATCTTACTGAGTTGGAAAAAAATAATAACAAAGCTCATTTAGAAGAACAAAAAGTCAGGAACTTCAAAGAAACCAGGGGTGGAAAGATGTAAAGGAAGCAGTAAAGGAATATTAAACTATATTATAAGGTAAGAGTATTGTTGAAGTATAAAATAGGTTATTTTGATTATTTTAAATTAAAATTTTCTTCTATAAGTAAAACCTGTGCAGCCAAGAATAGAAGGACTAAAGAAAATTGGGGGGAATACTTTCATAGACAATCTCTTAGAATGTGATTACATCGGAATATTTCTGTGGTGTAGGAAATGAAGACCTGGTTGATTTAGAAAAACATGGAAAGACTTGGACTTAAGAAAAAAGATGCATCCAATTTCAGACAAACAGATGACAAGTGGAAATAAGCATACATCTATGTGTATTTATAGATATCTACTACATATATATATATCGGTACCACTCCAGTATCTGTGCCAAGAAAACCCCATATATGAGTACACAAACACACACACACACACACACATATACACATCTGTGCTTTGAGGGGCAGGAAGGGAGGGGGAAAAATGCACAGCAGAAAACAAAAGAAAACTTACAAGAAAGCAAAGAAAAGCTAGACAGCTTTGAAAACAATGTGTGGTATTTTTTATATAGGTTTTCTTTGAATGGAATTGCTTTATCATGAATCTTTTTTTGCATTCTGCTGTGTACATGACAATGTTTTTTTTTCTTATTTTGTACTTAAGTTTAAAATAAATCTAAAAACAAACAAGAAAAGAAGTGTATTGTGTTGATTGCATTGCACTCCAGAACACAGTAGGATCTTCTCAAACTATATAATCACTCAAAAGAGATTAGCTTAACCATCCACATAGAAAAATCAAAATGCCTAAAGAACATGTATTGCCCAGATTATGATATACAGCTGAAATGTCTGACCACTGAATTAGTGTATCAATATATACCACAGACAGGTGTATATATGTATATACCATAGACAGGACAATTAGATGGCCCAGAATTAAACAAGATGAAGAGATTTGGCTGGATTGCTTTTGGGGAATTTTCTAGTGATATCAATGGTTCCTGGTTGCTGGGGTCTGCCAAAGCCTATCTTTTTAACACCTATAATATTCTGGTGATTTCACATGGCAACAAATCATTGGATACCATCATCTTAGAAAAAGTATAATTGCAGGTGATTGAAAGGGCAATGCTGGTGTTTAAAGACATAGGGTGGGTATAAGCAGGCTAAAATATAACCCTTTCATATCTTTTCATCTCATGTGATTCTTGCTCATGTCTTTTCATAAATTCTCTTTAATGGATCTACCAAATGTATTGGGACCTTCCTCTGGTTCTTTCATCTTTAATGAAGGTGATTCCCATATCAGAATGTAATGTCAAGGCCTTTCCTTTCCCAGGCTCTCACCAACTCTGTCTCTCATGCAGAAAGGGAGAATTCAGTCTCTACCAGTGAGGTGAATCTTATGCAAACAGACTCAAGCCCAGGGTTGTCTATATATCCAGCCCTAGTCTTTCTCCTGGGTTACAGTCGTGTATCTCCAACTACCACTTGATTATATCAAATTGGATATCCCGTAGACATCTTAAACTGAATATGTCCAAAATTAAACCCATAATCTTTCTCCCAAAACTGTTCTACTTCCAAAACTTTCCTATTATTATCCAGAGTATTCTTCCTCCCAGTTACCCATGCCTGCAACCTTGGTATTGTCATCTTTAATTTTTTTTTTTTTTTTTTTTTGCTTTTTGGAGAGCAGGGCAGTTGGGGTTAAGTGACTTGCCTAAGGTCACATGGCTAGTAAGTGTTAAATGTCTGAGGCTGGATTTGAACTCAGGTCCTCCTGACTCCACAGCCAGTACTCTATTCACTGGGCCACCTAGCCATTCTGTCATCTTTAATTCTTCATTCTCACTCACCCCAGACATCCCATCCATTGCCAAATTTTCTTGTTTCTATCTTCACAACACCTCTTATATACTTCCTCATTTCTTCATATAGAAAACAGATAATATATCTGTTATCCTTAAATCTTGCTGCATGACCAGCTCTCTTCCTCTTCTGGTTATACATGGCCTTTATGATGTCTTTTGTATTATTTCTTCAGGTCCCAACATATTTGGTAGATTCATTAAGGAGAATTTATGAAAAGACATGGGCAGCAATCATATTAGATGAAAAGATATGAAAGGGTTATAATCTGTTCTAGTGGATGGAGCATCCAAACCAATGAGAACATGAATCAAAATGAATGTGTTGGTTTAGATGGCCTCTAGCTCTAGATCTGTGATCCTATGATTGCAAGTAAGTAGTATTATATGTGTGTAACATTTCCTGATTATGGGACTTATTAATTTGACAAAAACATGTAGATAGCATAAAGTATGCAGAAATTTTTCAGTTATGTAACCACAAAAATAGTTATGTGACATCTAAAAATGTAAAGGTGAGGAGGAAAATGAAGGTAAAGTATAAAAATGAAGAGGGTGAAGAGGGAACAAAAACAGGTCATCTAGCAGAGTCCCATGCATCCCTCAATGGAGCAATGCCCCCAAATGCTTCCGTGTGGTCATATCCCACTCTAGGTTCAACAATACCTAGCATACTTCTGTGTATGTTTGGAATGAATATTGAATGAGTGAATGAATGGGTAGTAAATACTGAATTCATTGGCTTTTCTGTGGAGAATGAAAGGGGAAAAATTCCACTATGAGGAATTTAGAATAAGCATTTGGAAGAATTTCTTGACTTTAAGGACTGGTCTAAATTGGGATTGTTGGAATAATTTTGGTGATGTATTCATTACAGAATTGAGGTTGTCAAGTCTGGGAAGCATTTAATGAGATTTTTCTTGGTCTAGATAAAGAAACTTGTTCAATTTATAAATATTTATTAAGTTTACTCAGTTCTCAACACTGTTTAGCACTATGGAGAAATTTTTTTTAAAAAGTCCAAGGCATGTTTTCTGCCCTCAGAGAATTTAACTGGAGAGACAAAACCAATGCATAAGAAACAATCAAAGAATAATGAGATGTGGGGGGCCAAGTCTAACGGATTCTTGAGCTACTGAGTCCAGAGACTTGTGACTTTCTCTGAGTTCAAGGACTCATTGAGCTATGTCCAAGACTAGACTTGTTAACTTGTTCAGATCCAGGAGGGTGCAAAGTCCCCTCTGGACAGGTTGGCAGTCAGTATCAAGAAATATTGCTGCATCTGCTGCTACAAGCAGTCTGGGCATGCAGGAAGCAGGCTTGGTAGTCAAGGCCATTACTGATATCAGACCGTTGCTGATATCTATGTTTAGCTGAGTGCATCCATGAGAAACTGGTGATTCAAAGTTCACTGTGAAACTTTCCATGTATAAACAAGAAAGATATATAATCAAATATGCCATTCCAATAAACTAGCATTGTTTTCCAACTATGCATGCCTGGCCCAATTCTCTTTAGTTCACCATCTGTCTGTCAACATCAGTTGCTGGCAATGAGATGTCTATAATTATTCTGAGGACAACGCCCTATCCTTGTTTTTCCAAATTCATGATTCCTTCCCTCCCCACCCTCGAACATTAATGTTATACTGTATTTAATTGAACTGAAATTAATTTCATCTTGAGAATTTCACAACATCCCATGCAATAATTGGAGATACTCTGAAGTGTCTCCAGAATGCAGAATTGTCAGTTTATTGAATTTAAGTACGAATTGGAGAAAGTATGGTTAGACAGCAGTTTGTCTAAAAATATCTGGTGGTAGGGGGAGATAATAAATTGCAAGTTTACTATGAAACAACAATGTGATAGAGAGCCAGAAGATCGACTATAATCATGGACTGCATTTAGAGAAGCATAGTTTACAAGAAAAAGTGGGTAATACTCCTGTTGTACTCTACCCTGGTCAGATGATAGCTGGGGTATTGTGCCCAGTTCTTAGTACCACATTTTAGGAAAAGTCTTCATCCTGATGCTGATGAAACTTATTAAGGATATGGCATAGGGCTAGTCAAATATAAGTTGAACTAAAAAAACCTCTGAGGTCACTTCTAACCCTGAGATTCTATGATTTCAATAATAATAATAATAATAATAATAATAATAATAGCTAGCATTTGTACTTGAAAGTATTTTTACAAATATTATAGTGTGTGATCTTCCTAACAACCATTGGAGGTAGGTGCTATTATTAGAATCCTCATCTTTACAAATAAGGAAATTGAGGCAGAGGTTAAGTGACTTCCTTAGGGTCACACAAGTAGTAAGTGTCTGAGGTAGGATTTGAACTCAAGTCTTCCTGACTACAAGTCCAACACTCTGTCCACTGTGCCATCCAGTTAGTCTAAACCCACCTACCCAAACTCCTCTAAATATAAATGTCGCTGTTCTCTGGGTGGTGAGATTCCTAAGTTGCTCCCTAAGCCTGTTTGATTCTCTGGTTTAGAGGTCTGCCACATATGACTCCTAATCACTTTTCTCCCTTCTACTGTTGCATCTTTGAGCCCCTTTCTGACACAGAAAATGGCACCCAAACTTGGCTGCTCATCTATTTTTTATTTATTGCCTGAATTTCAATTGACCTCACTTGGTCTATGACTCTCCCCAGACCCCCTTGCCACTGCCTTAGGGCTTCAAAACCAAAATGGCGACCTTCATTTCAAAGTATCATTCACTAATCTGGGTTTTACTTACAAGGGAACATTGAACTGAGATGATTTGTTTTGTAATACAAACTTACTTTCAGCCAATCAGTTTTCCCAATTGCTGGGAGGCTCTAGGTGATTCTTCTATATTCCTTTTTTGTTCAATCAATTCCAGTCATGTCCAACTCTTCATGACCCCATATGGGATTTTCTTAGCAAAGATACTAGAGTGATTTTTATCTCATTTTACAGATGAGAAATCAAGGCAAATACAGTTAAGTGACTTGCCCAGGGATCACATAGCTAGCACGTGTCTGAGGCTAGAATTGAACTCAGGAAGATGAGTCTAGAACTCTATCCTCTGTACCATACCACCTAGCTGTCCTAGTAATTACTAAGTCACATTCCTTCCTCTCTCAAGATTGTAAATGTATAGACATGTCTTGAAGGTGACTTGAATAGATATGATCTGAGGCCTGGTCTACCTCTTTGGAAGGTGAACTAAGGACAGTGTTTGCACCATCAGCATAATAGATAGGCAAGAGCAGGTAAGCTCCAGGAAGTCCCCAGAGGCTAAGCATTTTTTTTCCAGTCTTCTAGAAAGGTATCAGTTAAAATTATATGTGTCTGCCACACCTCACTTCTACCTGGTTTAGGGTTACAAAGTTTAGGACAAAAGAATCATTATCCCTCAAAGAAGAAAACTTGTAATTAAGATAACTTGTTGCTAGCAATAACAAGTTGTTATTATTATAAACATCATAATGTAATTATATAATGTATAAATATAAATTATAAATATAATATAAATAGGAATATTATTAAGTTATCTATTATCTAATAAATGTATAGGCATATAATTATAAGATAATATATACTTATATAATTAATATGAATAATAATTATTATTGATACCTTAAGGAAGAGAGGAGCTCTTAGTTTATACCGACCAGCTTAGTTCCTTCCCACCAAATGCTGGTTACACAGAAGGCCATCACAAAGAGCAAACACATTTACTGAAGCAAAAAGTAAACAGAAATTTGGAGATGTTACATAGATTTGACTACGACCAGAAAATACCCAAGAATGAACAAGGAAGGAGATGAGAACTTTTCTCAAATAAAGGGAAAAGGAGTAACCTCATCCAAAGGAGAACCATTTCAGTAGTCTCTAGAATTTCAAGCAAGTTCAGAAACAGGATGGGGCCAGTCTCCCATACATATCTGCTATTCCAAAGTCCTTCTCTCCTCCCTGGAGTAGTCTCTGTCCTAGTTTTTTCCCCCAAGAAATGCCTCCAAGGAATGTTTTTGGAACCAGCTCAGTACCTGCCTCATGAAGGTATCCAGTTGTAGTTAACATTGTCTCCACCAGTCAGGAGTCATGTCTACCTCTTCATTCATAACAGCACACAAAAAGCAAAAGGTTTGGGTGGAAACCAGTGTTTATAAGAAAGAATGATATAATTGCTAGCCTAACCAGTAAAAAGGAATAATTCAACTTAACCCCCATTTTCCTCTGATGCTCACAAAAGATAACCTTTCTCACTATGGGTCCCCCAAGCAAAAAAAAAATTAACAAGGATTTTGTCCTTTCTTACTGGGTAAATAAAAAAAAAATCTCCAGACCCTTTATGAAGCAGGATCTCCGTGAGCAACATTTATGCTTATGTAGAGAGAAAAAGGAGACAGCAGCCCAGGTAAGTCTACCTTGCTCTCACTCTAAGTTTTCTCTCCATTGCCTTTTGCTTGTTGACCATAAAGATCAGGCCTCTACATAATTAATTATATAATCTTGTCTGGGCTCATCTCAGTCAATCTGAAACTCTTTTAAGTATTATAATAGAGAATGGGACATCCAGGCACCTTTGGTAGCCTAGAGAAAGTCATTTGGGCCTAGCAGATCTTTTGGTGCACCCCAAACATGTTTAATAGCAGCAGTTGTAACTATGTTGGGGTTCAGCCCTATTGCCAACATCTCCTTCCATATTTCTTATTCCCTACTAATCCTAATATTCAATCTCTGATTCCTTTTCTCATCAGTACTCTTCTGTGATCCATTTTCCAATTAATCAGTCCTTTTGGCCATTGTACTAGCTAAGTCCCTTTCATTCATTCAGGAGCCTTTGGCATGTAAATTCATTTTTATCAAAAAGCATTTTCAATCATTTCTCATTCAAATACCTTATCCCATCTGTTCTCATTTTCTGATTCTTTTTACTTGGGGGGTAGGGGAAGCTAATTTGGCCTCTTACTGGCTGATGAGCAGGTTGGGTTTCTGGTATGCTCTAGGAGAGCAAGATTTGAATTCTGGTAAGAAGCACTTAGTAACAATAACAACAATGAAAATCTCTGACATTAGTATTGTGCTTTAAGGTCTGCAAAGCCTATCATCTTATTTAATTCTCACAATAGCTGTGTGAGACTAGATGCAGTAGCAAACACCTGGAATTTCTGCTAGTGGGATAGCTAAAGCTGGTGGATCCATTGAAAACTCAGGAGTTCTGAGTTGTAGGTAGCTAAGTGTATGAGGTGTTCAGGGAGGACAAGCGCCTCTGGTGTGAGGGCTTGCCAGGCCCTTTTCAGGGCTGCTCTTCCACCTTTGGTGTCCATCTGCTACCCAACTCTCACCTATCCCTCCACGAAGCTGTATCATATTGACCCAGCAATACCACTTCTAGGGCTGAATCCCAAAGAAATCATAAAAATGGGGAAAGGACCCACATATACAAAAATATTTATAGCAGCTCTTTTTGTGATGGCCAAGAACTGGACATTGAGGGGATGTCCATCAATTGGAGAATGGCTGAACAAGCCGTGGTATAAACCAATGTTGAGTGAAATGAGTAAAAGCCAGAAGACTATACACAGTAACAGCCACATTGTGCGATGACTAACTTTGATAGACTTAGCTCTTCTCAGCAATGCTAGGACCTAAAACGACTCCAAAAGACTCAGGATGGAAAATGCCATTCACTTCCAGACAAAGAAATATGGCGTCGGAATGCAGATCGAAGCACATTATTTGCTCTCTTTTTTGTTTTGTTTTTTCTTTCTCATGATTCCTCCCATACGTTCTAATTCTTCTATGCAACATGACTAATGTGAAAATATGTTTAATAAGAATGTATTTGTAGAGCCTATGTGAGATGACATGCTGTCTTGGGGAGAGGGAAGGGGAGGGAGGTGGAGAAAATTTAAAACTTATGGAAGTGAATGTTGCAAACTAAAAATAAATAAATTAATTTGTGGGGGGAAAAAAAGAAGCTATATCATGCACAGTGGTCACACCCCAGTAAAACCACCTGGGCAGATGGACTAAAGTAGGCTGAGGGTAACCAATAGGTAACTGAATTAAGGGGGTGTCTATCCCAAGCATGTGAAGACTTTCCTCAACAGAGTGGGTAGAAGAGAACAATTTGTTCCAGTGTCCATAAAGGTAGCTGAAATAGGCCTTAAAGACAACCGCTACATCCCAGGCCATCACCAGTCATCATGACTTTTGAACTGCTACTGCACTTAAATGATTTTGGAAGAGAGAATGAGGCTGACAATCTTGTGCAACTCTGCCTCACTTAAATCCAATTCATCCACAAGTCAAGACATCACCCCCGATGTCATCGGTCATCTTCAAAACAAAGGACAAACAAGGAGCTAAACCAGTCATATGTCCTCAATAAGTACAGCACCAATATGGTGAACTCCTAGGAGCCATGGGCCACCAGACTGCCTAAGCAACTTGGTCTAGGTCAGGGTCCTACAGCCTATGAATAGTGAGATTGGGTGGGCCTGTGAGTAGCCAATGCCCCTCCAATCTGGGCAAGGGAGACTCAGTCTAAAAAATGAAATAAAATAAAAAGCAAACTTTGTTGCCATCTTATAGGTGAGAAAACTGAGAGATTAAAAGATTTGCCCTCAGTCACACAGCTGAGTACACAAAAGGGGCTTCATCCCAATTCTAGACTTGAACAATTTAAAAAAATTTTTAATACTTGTAAATGAAAATGAGGCAAATTATTTGACTCCAAGAAATTCTATCATTTGCCTAGAATAGGCATGTACTATACTGCCAAGGGGGAACAGATTAATCAAATTTCCTTCTAGGATGAATCCTCATCTTCATTTTCTGCCTCATCTCTCCACTCCAATTTAAATTCCTTCATTCTCCTTTTTCTTCCTCTTCTACTGCCCCCACCTCTTGGATGTCTTAAGAGCCTGGACGTCACCAAGTATGCACCAAACTTTTATAGGCTGACAGATCCCTTTAATGCTAAGTTGCCATCACATTAGTCATCGTAAATAGGGGCTACCTTCATAAATCATAAGACTATAATGCCAATCAAAAGTAGCTCTTCATCAGGAAAATGTGAGCTATTCCTTCTCTGCAATAATAGCATCAATAAAAGATTTCCATGGAGTTTTAAGATTTACAAAGTACTTTCCTCACAAGAGCCCTCAGAGGCAAATCGTCTAGGTATTATTTATCCTCATGTTACAGATGAGAAAAGGAGACTCAGAGAAGATAAGGGAGTTACCTATAGACACACAGCTGGTCAGTTTTAGAGCTGGGATTTGAACACAGGTCAAGCAATCATTAAGTGCTTACCATGTACCAGGCACTGTGCTAAGGTCCTCTGAATTATTATTCCTAGTACACATACGATGGGCAAGAAAATTAAAAAAAAAAAAATCATAGACCACAAGGTGGCAGAATTATAACACTGTACAACACTTTTTTTTTCATCTCCAATTCTACTACATAATAAATGTTCTTAAACTATCTATACTCACCTTCCCCTGCACACACTCCCGCCAGTCCAGGACACCAGTAGTATCCTCAGAGCACAACTTTTGTGTCATAATCAGCCTCTCTTTGCTATCTTCTACTCCCAATCTATACTTTCCTCCTTTAGCTGTGCACTACTTTGCATTCTCAAGGTTTCTCTTAAGAATTTTGGAATCGATTGTGTGACATGGGAGACACTGGCACAGGACCACTCAGCATGCTGAGCTCACATCAGAGATGGTACTGTAGTCTAAGAGTAAAACAGAATTGAAACAGCTCAAAGGAAACACAGGATGCACAAATTTAGAGAATCCACCCCAAAGGTTCACACAGACTATTTGTGCCCAACCTGTGGTGGAGCATTCTGAGCTCATATTGGTCTGATCAATCAGTCAGATACACTGTACTTGACTTTAGCATTGTGTTGTCATTCTGGTCCTCTTCAAGAATGAAATACAACAACGAACCAACTTTGCCAAAGAACCATCAAGTTCATCAGCTAATAAGCATTAACTTTGCACCTGGCCTATACTGTGGTATAGAGTAAGAATTGGGGTGAAGAGAGAAAGAGAAATATACAAGGAAGCCTCCAAGAAGCTTCTTAGGGAGAGAAAATCTAAACAAATGAAAAAGATTTAAATGTTAACATAACACAGATTAAATGATGTCTCAAAGTCACATAGTTATGAGTAGTAGAGTTCAGACTATGACCTAGGTCATCTGACTTCAAGTTTAGATACCACAAGGCCCTACCACAGAATGATAAAAGATTTTCCTTCCTCCTAAATTGTTTCCCCTACCCCCTGCCCCCACCCCCACCCCCACCTCCTTCAAGATCTTATCTTTTGGAGTCCTGCCTACTTAACTTTTTCACTTAGTGGTCTTTTTCAGAGATTAACACCAGCAGATAGGATCTTCCACTACCTCTCTTTAACCACTAGTTTCCCTTTTTCTACCTTCCTTTTTTTTCTGCATTATTTCCTCCTTCTGTAAAACAAGAGGTGTATGGAATAGATAAACTCTAAAAGTCCTTTCCAGTTCCAGTCTTGTATAATTTTAGATTTGATTTGTGATTTTATTATATGGCTTTAATAGGTAATTATAGAATGTCCAATATAGAAAATATTGTCAAAGGCATACCTAGGGCAGGGCAACTAGATCTTTATTTCAGGGTGCTGAAATTTAGAGATGTGACAGCACTTGAACTCTTGGTAACAGAAATAATTTAAATTAACACCTAGTTAGCAAGAAGAATTAATTAAACTAGAAACTATCGGATGTAAGCTCCCCTGTGGCCAACCCCACCCTATCACAGTGATCTCCCCAGAAGCAGCTTTATAGTGTCCTGGGTTCTCAAGTAAGGAAAATCAGTCACCCAGGATCTCCATCTCTGTAAGAAAACCACACTGCAAGCTGAAGTATTTTAAGTGGTAAAATCCCTAGTTACAGCTGGTTCTCAACCTATTTTTGTGTCATGAATCCCTTCAGCAAACTGGTAAAGCCTCAAGACCCTTTTACAGATAAAGTTTTCATATGCATAAAATAAAATATACAAGATTACAAAGGAAACCAATTTCCCTGAAATAAAGTTATTAAAAAATGTTTTTTGAAAAACAAGTTCATGGAGTCCAGTTTAAGAATAACATGTGTGGGGCAGCTAGGTGGCACAGTGGATAGAGTGTCCATCCTGGAGTCTGGAGGACCTGAGTTCAAATTCTGTCTCAGACACTTACTTAACTGTGTGACCTTGGGCAAATCACTTAACCCCAATTGCAGCAAAAAACAAAACACCAATTCTAATCCAATCATTCCAAACAATACTTTTTACCTTTAAGCCGCTACTCCCTTTCATTTTTTTGCAGGGCATTTGGGGTTAAGTGACTTGCCCAAAGTCACACAGCTAGTGTTTCAAGTGTCTGAGGTCAAATTTGAAGTCAGGTCCTCCTGACTCCAGGACCAGTGTTCTATTCACTGCACTACCTAGTCACCCCTGTTACTACCTTTTCTTACTGATCCCACCTATTGATCCTAAACCTAAGGGCTTCTGTCGTAATCCTCTGCACTTTACATAACTGAAATCAGAGAATCATAGGAACTCGAAGTTGGAAAGGACCTTGGAGATCATAGTTTTTAAGAACATAGAGCTCATCTTAACCCCTTTATTTTTTGGTTGAGGAAACTGAAACCCAGAGAGGTTAAGTAACTTGCCTGAAATCGCAGATTGTAATTGGTAATTTGAACCAAGGTCCTCTGATTCCAAATCCAGTGTTTTTGCCACCGTGCACTATAATTGTCTTTCCTCTTCTAGTCCAACTCCTACAGGAAACATAAATATCTTACAAAATCCCCAACCAGCTCCTACGTCTTGGCTGTTTGTGTTTGAAAGTGATACTGCTGACCTCCACTGCTTATTCTAATATGTGGTAACAGAGGCAGATACGGTGCGAAGCCAAGCTCTGGTTTGGACAGCAGTGGCTCTGGGTGAGCGATTCTCAGACTGATCCCCTTTCTTAGAAAGGGCAGCCTGTGTCCGATGGCTGGTTGCCACTCTGGTCTATCTGCCACCTGTGATTTCTCAGAATCCCACAGTTCTACCACATCGTTTAAAGCTGTGTGCCTCAGAGTTTTCCTTCTTCCAATCTTACCTGCGGTTGATCCGCTTCACATAGCAAATGTGCCTCTTCTGGGAAATCCTGCTACAAGTCATTCATTCTCCTCTGTTCCACCTAATGGAGTCATGTTGCAACAAATGCGCTTTCTTTACTTCTCGGTAACCAGCCAGCACACCAGGGGTTTCCTGTCATCATGGAAACCGAATGATGATTGAATCCTAGAAGTGGAAAATTTCTCAATTGTTCTCTAGCCTAACTTTTTACCTCTACCACCACCCAGAAAGTGCTCGCTGAGCCTCCGTTGGACACCTCTGGGGAAAAGGAGCTCAAGCCATTACCTTATCTGTAGATTTAGGGAGGTAACTTTATTTCAGGGAAGCATGAACCTACTAAAATCTGGATGGCACAAAAAAAATTTTTTTAGTATGTTAAACAGAATCCTTACCCATTTCTTCTGATATTTCTCGTTTCTCTTTCAATGTCCCTCAATGTTTTCTTCTTTTGGCTCCTACCATTCCATATTCATTGATGCCCCAGTATCTCATTTCAGTGATTCTTTTTGCTTCGTCCTTCATCTGTTCCTTGAACCTTAGAGCTGGAAAAGATATTTGATATTATCTGGTCTAATCTTTTTGTTTTGTTTTGCTTTTTGGAGGGGAGAGGTAGGGCAATGGGGGTTAAGTGACTTGCCCAAGGTCACACGCCTAGTTTTGTGTGTGTGTGTTAGGTGTCTGAAGTAAAATTTGAATTCAGGGCCGGTGCTCTATTCACTGCGCCACCTAGCTGCCCCTATCTGGTCTAATCTTAACCCTTTTTGGTGTCTGGGGAAATCTATGAACCTATTCTCAGAATAATTTTTCCAAAATGTCATAATATGAAGGAAATTTCTCTTAGAGGGTAGTAAAAAAAAAGATGTAATCTTTCTCCATGTAGGTTCACAGGCCACCCCCTCCCCAATCTATCCACAAACCCTAGGCTAAATATTAATGATCTAGTCCAATTCCTTTATTTTGCAAATGAGGGGCCTAAGGCTGGATAACCGTATATCATCATTATGAGTTTACCTTGATTCTTCTTTATTGTTTTTTAAGAGATGCTTTTTTTTTTTAACATTGCTTCCACTTCTCTCCCTTCTTCAATAGAATTCTTGCTTGTAACAAGTGGATATAGTTAAGCAAAACAGCATATTGGCAATATTTGACAATGTACCCCTCAATCTGCAACTATGGTTGAAGAGGAGGAAGGTACTATCAATTCACTATCAATCCCTTGAAGTAAAAGTTATTCACTGTATTGATCAGAGCTCTTAAGACTTTCATTGTCATTTTCATTTCTATTCATGTATTCACTATGTAAATTGTTTTCCTAGTTCTGCTTACTTCAGTCTACCAGTTCATACAAGTCTTCCCGTGTTTCTTTGAATTTTTCATAGTTATTGTTTCTTTTGATGCAGTAATAGTCCACAGTTTGTTCAGCCATTCCCCACCTAATGGGTACCCATATTGCTTCCAGCTTTTTGCTACCACAAAAATCACTGCAACAAATATTTTTGTACTATGTTTTATAATATTTTTATATCTCTATAATATTCTATGTTCTATACCTCTTAGGTATAGAACATAGAATATTATAGAGATATAAAAATATGCCTAGCAGTACTAGTACTGGGTGAAAAAGTAGCTAGTTTGGTAACTTTTCTCACATAATTCCAGAATGGTTAGACAAATCCAAAGCTCTATAAATAGCAAATTAGTGTGCCTTTCTTTCTATAGCCCCTCCAACATTTATCATTTTCATTTTTTTTATCACCTTTACCAATCTGATCAATATGAGGTAAAATTTTAGAGCTATTTTAATTTACATTTAATTAGTTATTTGAATCTATCTTTTTTTGAACTGCCATATACACACAATATATGAATATGTATATATTTGACTACTCTATTTTTATATATTTCCTATTTATCTTGGATATTGTACTTCTATCAGGTGTTTGCTACAATGATTTTCCCCCCAATCAAACAGCTTCTCTTCCTATTTTACCTGAATTGATCTTGTTCATGCCTTTTTAATTTTATGAAATTAAAATTATCTTTTTTATCTTCTATGATTATCTATATCTCTAGTTAAGAATTCTCCTGCTAATCATACTTGTGCAAGGTGTTTCCTCTTATTCTCCTATAATTTTTTTCATGATGTGACCTTTTATATTAGGTCATATATCCATTTCTTTGCTTCTTCCTTCTTTCTCTAAGATTCTTGATCATATTACCTACACCTAATATATCTATATCCTCCTACCCAACTCATTCTGACATGTGGAGGCAGCTAGGTGGTATGATCCAGGGCTAATTTCAAAGCCCAGGACCTAGAATCAGGAAGACCAGAGTTTGAAACCTGGCTGTCATTAGTTGAGTGATGCTGTCATTTAATCTCTCTGCCTCAGTTTCCTCATCTGTAATACCATGATAATAGTACCACCCATCTCACAGGATTGTTGTGAGGATCAAATGAATTAACATATGTTAAATGCTGTGCTTTGCATATCTTAAAGCACTATATAAATGTTATATATCCTTATTATTATCTGTCTTTTCCAAGCCAAAACCACTTTTGCTATAGTTTTCCACAACCTCTTCATAGTTAAGTTCTAAAAGTTTTGTTAGCATCTTCCGACTTATTCTGTTTTTGAGATAATTACGTTTGATTTTCCCTTTCCATTCTGAAGTGTAAAAAGGTCTGCCCCCTTTTGCTTTGCTCCCAAAGTCTCTAGGACGGCCAGGCCTGAATGTCCTAAAAGAACTTCCCATCTGTTATAGCAAAAAGATTCCTAGTCTGTAGGGAAAGCAAAATACAAAAAGCTAAATATTGCAATGACCAAATCACAGTCTCATACTCCTGGAATGCTTTAATTCAAGAAGTAATCCAAACATGCAAGCTACTTAGAGATATGTGGTCACCTCCCAGGGCCAACCAGTTCACTTAGTAACTTGCAACCATCTCTGATAGCATTCAGGTGTCAAGTTCTGAAATAAATCAGTCTTAAGTGGAGAAATAAAGCATTTTTAACTGAGATAACAGGATAGATGACTGCCACCCTGGGGGATGTCCAATTAGCAGAATCACAGGAAAAGGTTCTTTTCCTTTTAGGAGAAGAGGGGAAGGGGGTCACATTAGGTAGAAAGGGCTGGTTACCAGCACCCAGTCACCGTTGGCAATCCGGGCAAGAATATTCACTCATTCTGGTAAACTCATCCTTCATGATTTAACTCGTCATAATGAAGAGTACGAGGACTGAGATCTAGATCAGCCTGGGTTGCTTTACAAGGTAAAATCCAAGGATGTGGTTCAGTGCAACCAAATTGAGAATAAATATCTTAAGGGTAGGAATGTAAGGACATTACTGAAATCCTGACATTACTAGGACCATTTAAGGGAGTGGCAAGTAACATTACATTTGGTATTAACTATTTTAATTATATTAACAATATTTTTATGTCTTATGTCATTTAACATTTATGTTATGTCTTCTACCAAAGATATTTGTGTACAAGTTAGCTCCTTTATTAGTCTCCATAAGGGCAGCCCTTATGTTATTCTTTGCATGGTAATTTTTAGTTAAGGAAACTGAGGCTCAAAGAGGGAAAGGGACTTACCCAAGATCCCACAAATGGTAAGTGTTAAAACCAGGGCTCAAATCTAAGCCTATTGCTCATTCTTCTATTCCACATTTCTTCCAAAAGTAAATGAATATTATTATTGTACTAGGCCCATGAGGTCATTGGCATAATTCCCAGTGAGAAAACTCTGGCCACCCAGACAATATACGTCTGAGGTATGATACCAGGCTGCCTCTCCCTAAATTGAAACCCCTTAAATATTTGTTGAATAATTATTCAATGAATGATAGAGTGAATAAGTGAATGACTAAAGGTGTGGTGAAGTACTGATTGAAACTTAAGACAAAAATGTTACTTTGTACTGACAATATATGGGTAGAATTTCTCTATCTCACCTTAGTAATGAAAATTAAGAATTGGTTATACTTTAAAAATGGGGGGAGGGAGGAAATAATATGCTTTAATGTCTTGTGCAAACCAAGGACCATGATATTGATAAGATTTGTATGGGAGCTAAGATATAGTATCTTAGGGAAAACACCAACAGAAATAATAAGGAAAAGGAGAAGACTTACTACTTGCAGTTCTAAATGGTTACCATTTGCATTTGTCTATTTCTTTCCCAACTAAAAAAGTGCCTTTGAGCTTTAAACATCTCAGTTATTCAAACTAGATTATGTTTGACGATCTTTTTAAAATTTAGTAAAGAAACAATTCTTAGTACAAGCTGAAAAAATAGCCTTCAGAAAGGCTCATCCATGAAACAGAAGTGGGTTTGTTTTGGTGTTTTCCCCACCCGGCCTCTTCTCAGTCCAGACACCCATCCATCTGTTCTTCCCTCCCTTTCAACTTTGTTCGTGTCATCCTTCCTGGTTTAATCACACATGAGAAAAAAATAAAAATATTTATAAAGCCCTCAAAGTAGAGAGTTAGGGGATGATCAGTGGTTGAGGAAGATGGAAATAATTTTAGAAATGAAAGATGGGGATCCGTGAGCATCACCTTCTGTCGACCTCCAGTCACATTTTTAAAAGTGACCAATTGAGTGATCAAGGCTTCTTGGTAAAAAGAAGAACTCTGTTGAAATTCATTCATCTGGCTCAAAGGGAGAAAGAGAAAAATACAGTCACCAGAAACAAGGTAACTCAGAAGAACTGGTTCACTATGGCTCCAGGGAACCAGCTCTATACAGAGGGAGTCCAACCCAGAACACAGGAACTCAAGAGGAATGTAGAACTACAGTAAAAGACAGGAAGGTATATTAGAGGTCATCTAAGCTACCTCCTCTTCAATTAATAATTGAGGAAACTGAAGTTCAGAGAAGTTAAATGACCAAGGTCACCCAAGTCCAGAGTAGCCTAATCTCTGACTTTAAATCCAGCACTCTTTCCGTTAACAAATACATTAGCACTCAGCTACTGTAGCCAGCAAATTCCTGAGTTAAGGAAGCAGAATAGGACTGTGTGCTATTGAGTATATAACCCTTCCAGCAAAGGCTCTCTCAGGACAAAAAGGGCCCAGATACATGTTAAGAAAGAACCTCTCACTTTTTGGTTCATTGCACCTACTTGGATGGAACCTGGGAATGATCATAGATTTAGTACAAGAAGGAACATCAGGAGCCATCTAGTCCATTTTGGGGCAGCTGGGTTATATAGTAGATAAGAGTGCCCAGCCTGCAGCCAGGAAGACTCATCTTCCTGAGTTTCTGACCTCAGACACTTACTAGCTGTACACTTAACCCTGTTTGCCTCAGTTTCCTCATCTGTAAAGTCAGCTGGAGAAGGAAATGGCAAACCGCTTTGCCAAGAAAACCCCAAACGGGGTCACAAAGAGTCAGACAAACTGAAACTATTAAACAAGTCCACTTTACAGATGAGGAAACTGAGATCTAAAGAAGTAAAGTAGCACATCTGCAGTCACATAGGTAGTGTTGGAGGCAGCATTTGAACTCAATTCTTCCTCCCTATAAATTCAGAACTGTTGTCTGGCACTCCTCCAAGGAAAACCATCAACTGCCTTAAAAAGCATTCATACTCAAGAATATCAAAACAAAAGTTTTGATGACAAATTTCTCAGAAAGGAATCATATTTCTGAGCCCAGAGAGTCAAGTCCCCTTGTCATTGGGTTACCAATTCCTCAGAGAGCTGTGTAGTCTCTGTAACTAATAGTACTGCCCTATGTAAAGCTCTAGCCCTGCCTCTAGCAAGAAAGAGGCAAGAATTTACCTCTCTAAGGCTCTTTCATGCCAGGCTGCTCTTTACCTAGCAGGAATTATAAATTGCCACCAGTCACTGACCTCCCTAGCATTACTTTTCATAGTTCAGCTCCTTTACTGGTTTCTACAGTTCTAACATTCTAAAGCAGATTGGCATTCCTCCTTAGATAGAGATCTCCTTGACATAAAAATTTTGCTTTGTTTTTTTAAAATAACATTTTCCCCCCGCCAATAATATGTAAAATTTATTTTTAACATTCTTTTTTTTTAAGTTTTGAGTTTCAAATTCTATTATTCCCCTCCCCCTTCCCTTGAGATGGTAAGCAATCTGATGTAGGTTATACATGTGCCATCATGTAAAACATATTTCCATATTAACCATTCTGTGAAAGAAAACAAACAAAAAAGAAAGAAGGAAGGGAAAGGAAGGAAGGAAGGGTGGAAGTAAAGAAGGAAGGAAGGAAGCAAGGAAGGAAGCAAGGAAGGAAGCAAGGAAGGAAGGAAGGAAGGAAGGAAGGAAGGAAGGAAGGAAAGAAGAGAGAAAGAAAAATAATATGCTGAAATCTATATTTAGATACCATCAGTTCTTTCTCTGGAGGGAGATGGCATTTTTCATGATGAGTCTTTTGACGTTGTCTTGGATCATTGTATTGCTGAGAATAGCTAAAGTCATTCACGGTTCTTCATTATATAATACTGCTATTATTGTGTACAATATTTTCTTAGTTCTTCTCACTTCACTCTGTATCGGTTCGTCTAGGTCTTTCCAGGTTTTTCTGAAATCATCACAAGGACTATTTTTTCCCTTCCTTTGTATTCCTAGCACTTACCTCAGGTCCTGGCACACAAGTAAGTTGCTTAATAAAGTTTTTCAGATGCCTGATAGACAGAGAGCAACATCACCTTCTCCAAAAGAAAAACTCTTCAGCAGCTGAGCCTGTAACCAGAGACTACTCCAGAGCCCCTATGTGCTCAAAACATACTTCTGGGCCAGAGTGCTTCTATTCTTTTGAAACCCTCTTTTCATAAAGAACACACAGCTACTATCCTCACACAAAAAGGGTCACTCAGTGGGGTACAGGAATACTTCCTTCTTGCTTCACTGAAATGAGTTTTGTTTTTAACTGCCAAGTCCGACCTTGATTCCAAAGTCCCTAAGTAGTATGTTACCCAGTTATACCATTAACTCCTGTTCCATCTGAGGGTTTGGAGGGATATCCCATTTTCTCCCCCTCTGTCTTTCTGTTTCCCATCTTCCTCTAGGGCAGCTGGATTTTGTAATTAAAATCATCCCAGAGCTGCTTTACAAAACATTTCCAAAAGGAAGGGGAGAGATGGGACAACACCTGCAGCTCCTACTGTCCCAAGATTGAAGGGTATTCGTAGTACTTGGTAGAGGTGAGGCGGTTCCATTCTCGACTACATTCAAAGAGTTTTAGTTACTAGAAAACAGAAAACAACAACCAAAAAGGACAACCTCAGTACAAAGCTTAGGGCCTTTCTCAGGCCAGTGATATAACTGCTAGGCTCTACACACAAACAGTAATGAATCATAGGAGATTAGCCCTGAAAGAAACACTGGAAATCATATTATCCAAACCTCTTATTTTACAGATGAGAAAACTGAGTCCTAGCAAAGTTTAAATGGTGTGCCAAAGGTCACATAGCTGAGGTCCAGGACTAGAGAAACTATGTCCCTTGAATCTCAGCCCAGAATCCTCTCTTCTATAATATATTGTCTCATTTTCTCTGGGAATTTTATTTTTATGCTCAGACCTATCTGAACATATTTTTAAAGTATTAAAAAAAAGTTACCCAAAGCAATAAGATTTGCACGTATAAAATAAAATAAAAAGGAGAAATAATCAACAATGCCCAGCTTGTCAATCGGCATGGCACAAGTAGAGAAACTCCCATTTGGCTGCCCTTTTCAAAAACTTCCAACTGGTTTTTACATACTTAGTCCTTTAAATTACTCCCACAGTCAAGAAATCAGAATAGCACATGTGAACCTATTAACAAGAAAGAAAGAAAAAAAAAAGAATTAAGTTTTAAATTTCCATTTCTCCCCTTTTTTGCATTCTTCCCTGTTAAACGGGTTTTTTTTTAAATCCAATAAATAAATCAAAAAGTATTTGATGGGTGCCTTCTTCATATTGGGCACCACAGAAGGAATTGGTAGCGTGTGCAGGTGACGTTGCTTGTAATGCTTCCTTTCTTTGTGTCAGAATTTTCTTCATCCCTGACTACAGTGACTTCAGCCAAATTAGCGAGCTTCACTCCAAGTGGCACTGCCCATCAAAAATGGCCTTTGTGATACAGTAACATGGATCTCACAACTGATTTCACTTTAAGGGTTATTGGTACAGCTGCTGAAGAAGAGGAAGCAATGGAAAAAATACAGTTCCCATCTGGGTCACACACAAGACCAGCTCCCATCTATTGTCTCAATGTCCTTGTACTGGGTGTCCCCATTCTGTGAATAAACACATACTCTCCTCTTCTCCACCTAAGGGAATCCTTGGTTTCCTTCAAGCTAACTCAGACATCACCTTCCATAGGAAGCCTTTCCTGATCTTCCCAGTTGCTTGTGTCTTCCTTCCTTCTTGCTCCTCCTCCAGTTCCACTGTATTCATTATGCACATATGTTAGGGATTTGAAAACTGATTGGCATACTGGGGATCAAGATCTCCCCTCTCAGCACTGAAAACAGTTTGAGATCGATGGGATTTTTGAAACTTGAAGGTAGAATTGAGGCACACCCTGGGATTCTTAATGACATACATACAGGGGAGAAGAGAATAATCATTTATTAAGCCTAATGTTTTGTGCCAGGAACTGATGCTAAATGTTTCACAAGTATTATTTTATTTGATCTGCAGACAGACTAAGGGAAACGAATCAGGATCTCAAGAACTCAGCAGCAGCAATAACAGCAACAGCAAGGGGGGCCTACTAGGCCTACTGCCAGGACTTAATGATCTTAAGTAGAAAGAATCGATGACCTAGGGGCAAACAGCAAAAGGAGAAAATGTTGGCCCCATCTCACAGGCATTTTGGAGCAGAAGACTCAGGCTGAAGCTACCAATGGTATACACATCTTCAAGGACAGAGGGATATTCCAAGAAAAAGTCTACTCTTCCACAATTCCCCCCTCTTAATTCCTGTCTGGTAATAGACAAAGATAAATATACATTTAAATTAATGCAGAGAGCTAAACTTCTGCCCGGACATTAGGAGCTGTGCTAACTGAGCAATCTGAGCTATTATGATGTTTACAACCAACTTTTTGTCCAACATAAACTCCATGAAGCAGTAGAAGAAAAGATCACATGAACCCAAGGGGCCATTATATTGCCCTTAGGCTAAAAAAAGAAGCTAATTGTTATAACAGGTTGTAGCTAATAAATCTCTTAGAGGCTAAAAAGGGTAAGGAGCAGAGGGTGACCAACTGTACCTCCACAATGACACCCACAGCCACAGTGTTGCATATGTATTACATGTATATTTATATGTGAACATGTTGCCTTTCCTACTAGAAAGGAAGCTCCTCAAGGACAAGGATAACTTGTCTTGATAACTCAAGCATTTAATGCAGGACCTGGCAAATAGTAGGTGCTTAATAAATGCTTATTGACTGATATTACTGAGATAATGGTATTTGAGGTATGAGCTTTAGCATGGTGTTCAATTCATACGTTAATTTAAAATGCTATGTTCCATTTTTTAAACTCATTTATTCTTGGAAACTTAAGCCCAGAAATCAACTTAATTCAGTAGTATTTTAGATATCCAATATTTGTGAGTGTGTATGTGTGTGTGTGTGTGTGTGTGTGTGTGTGTGTACGTAAAGAGACAAAGGAAATAACACTAAACCGAAGCAGGGTGAGGAGGGTAAAACTGCTGAGAACAGGGGGGAAGGGATTGGGAGTTTTGGGGAGGTAATGGCAAATGTGCCCTTAGTAAAAGAACTATTAGAGGGGTGGCTAGGTGGTGCAGTGAATAGAACACCGGCCCTGGAGTCAGGAGGACCTGAGTTCAAATCTGGACTCAGACACTTAACACTTAATAGTCGTGTGACCTTGGGCAAGTCACTTAACCCCAATTGCCCTGCCTTCCCCTCTCCAAAAAGAAAAAAAAAAGAACCATTAGAACATGGAGGGAACTGACTCAGAAAATGTATACTCAATAGTGCTCTTTCTAAGAGGGATCATCATTTAGTGGTCAACTGGGGTAACAGATGCATAGAATGGGAGAAGGTTGCTTCTGTGAACATGGACAGAAGGATTGGAGATGCCTGTTTCAAGAAATACACAGCTTATGTCATTTCAGGAGCCCCAGTGGCTGAGGCCCTGGGCATACCTTCTGACTCCATATAGACAATTGATCCAACCAAAGGAAAATCAATATCAAAGTAAAGTCTACCTCATCCGCATAGAGATGTGCTGGTAAATGTTTAATAGACAGCTCTTGGGAAGGGGTGGGGTGTGTATGTTTGACACACTTGTAAGTATAATATGCATTATTAATATTTTCTTCATCACTTCTTAAATCTAGACAATCAATAAAACAGTAAATAAAACCCTGATTTGTAACATTTGCCAATATCCAGGATATAAATGCTCACCTTGAAAATTTAGCATCTACTCTCAAGCTTTGTATATTTTTTTGGTATACTCTAGTCTCTATTTTCTAGTTCTTATTTTGTTTGGAATAAATGTGTTTGTTTGATATTCACTATTTGTGATGATCTTTTGTGTAACCAGTGTTTGGTGAGAAGGAGCTGAGCTGACAAAGGTAAACTAAAGATTACCCTCCCCTTTAAAATAGTAAGAGCTTTTGTTCTAAACCTATCGTCCTCTAGACTAACAATACCACTCTCAGAGGCTAGGGAAGGAAAGAGTACCCAGTCTTGGCTATTTTTCTGAGGCCTACTTTCTCTGCTTTCTGCACCAACTAGTATACTAGTGATACAGGCACAACCCTTGGCTATACTCCTTTCTACAAGGGTGTAATTGCAACAAAGAAGTACTTAATGCCTTGTTTCATACATTTAATTATTTAGCACCTTGTTTCAGTTCAAGTTTCTTCTAAGCCTTGTCCATGATTACATCGTGTTTGTTAAGAAACAAAACTTGTGAACTCTACAACTTTTGAGTCCCACAACTTGTGAACCCTGTTGCTGATGCAACAAGGAGGAGAGGAGCTAATGACCATATATAAGAAAAAACTCAAGCTGGGAGAGAGCAGAACTGAGAAGAGACCTCTTGTGGTGGCAGAGTTGAGAAGGAGAAAACTTGTGGTATCTTGGCACTCTGTTCTGTTTGTGTTGATTCTTGTTTGTGATACTTTGCACAGAAGCCCTGGGAGCTTACTGGAATCCCTGAAAGAAGATTTTCTTGTTGTCTGTTTACAGAAGTCCTGGAGGAGGGATTTGGAGGTCCTGGGACTATACTGAGATTTGTGTTGAGTTCTCAGACCTTGTATGTGGGTCTGTGTTGATTTCACAGACAGATAGTGAATTGATGATAGTGCCAGCAATGTGTATGTATGTTGTATTGGCTCTGTTAAGCTTTGTCTTCCCAGAAACAGAAACTGTGAAGGACTTGAGGTGGACTGGACACTGTAAGCTTCAATATGGAACTGAACAAGGAGCTGGAGAGGAGGAGCTGAGAGCTGCCTATCTTTGAACCCAGGTGATAGTTGAGTAGATTCAGGTAGCAGCTGGACTCATGGAAGAGGAATCATGGAAGCAGAGAGGCAGCCTTGAGTTCAGATGAAAAGACCTCTTCTTAGGTACTTGATGCTGACAGAGAAGATCATGGTTTACTGTGGCCTAGGGGTGGAGAACTTTGACCTTTGTACTTTGTGTCCCTTAAGGAGGCTTACTCCTTAAGGATGATTGAGTTAAGGACTTACTGAATGATATCTTCTGTTTAAAACTATGTGGCCACTTTAATGATAAGGTATTATGTCATAATATTGTGAATGCTGTACTTTGTTTTCTGTCAATGTTTTGTCTTAGTTTATTATTGAATAAATAGAGAGTTCACTGCACTATGTCATCAGAACCTTGAAGTTGTTCACAGCAACAGTACACTGGAAAGCTGCTCATGCTTGGCTTTACAAAGGGTGGTAGAGGGCATATCTATCCATGCTACCTGTAAGTCACATCCATATATTTAGACAACCAATGTGGGCACATAGATTAATATAGCATATGTATCCTTTGGAGTAGTCATAATTCTATGGTAGACAAAGAGGAGGAGCATTAGTCCATTCATTCATATGACAAACACTTATTAAACCCCTTCAGCATGCAGAGCTTTGATTTAGGTGCTGAGAAAGATGCAAAGTTTAGATTAGTAGCTATTGGAAATAAGGCAGAATAGCAGAGAAGTCTTTTGGGGAACCAGAAGAAAACATAAAGAGATGACAAAAGAGAGTTTGTGTATACTGTATGTTTAAAATCAGTGAGCAATGTTAATTATCTCTCTTGAAGCAACAGTGCTTTTGAATTATTTAGGAGCATGTGGCTATGTGGACAGGAGGGAGTCTTACCTTGGCCCTAGTTACTGAAGGGGAAAAGGAAGCTCTGAAGAACCCCCTCATCTGGAGGAGATGATGATCCAGGAAGCATTGAGTCAGTCTTTGATAGTGAATAGAGCACCAGATGTGAAGTCAAAGGAACTGGGCTCAAGCCCCTGTTCAGCTACCTACCAGGTCTGTGACCCTTGGAGAATCACTTCAACTCTCTGGACCTCAGGTCTGTCATATGGAAATGAGAGGTTTGAGCTAGAGGATTTTAAAAGCACCTTCCAGTTCTGGTTCTATGACCCTAGATCTTTCACTGTGTCCTTCAAATTGACTAAATGCGCTGGGGACCTTTGAAGGGAGAGGTAAAGTACCTGTAAAAGGATCCCTCTCTAAACTGAGTTAACTATGACACAGAGATTTTTTTTTTTAATGTTCTAGTTGGATTGTGGTGGAGGAGGTGGAGTTGGAGGAATTGTACTTTTCCTCCAACATAGCTGGCATCTGTGAAATCAGGATCTGTGGAGCTAGGCCAAGTGGTAGGCAGTCTGCTAGATCCAGGCTGCCTTTTCTCCAAGTCAGACTTAGGCTTTATTGCTAGGAACAGGATAATTGTTTTTGGTGGTATTTTTTCTTCCTTGGTTTTCTCAGAAGGTCTTTTAAGTCCATGGTAGCCTCTCCTAGCCCTGTATTCAAATCTGGACAGAAAGGAATAAATTCATTTTTTCCTGAATGCATTTATCCAGTTTTGCAAATGGAAACTATTTTGTTCTTTGAGGTTAGCCAGTAGTGTCTGAGAAATAGCAGTACCAATTATTTTTTTAGACCTGTAATTTTCTCAACAAGAGGGAACTCTCTTCTGCAAAATTCCCTTTACCAATGCAAGTCATCACCTACTTTATGACTTTTAATCTCAGGGAGTTGCCTCAATTTGAGGAATTCTCCTTGTCATTTTCCCACCCAGCTCCTTTCCTAGGCTTCATCATCTCCAGAAACTCATCATTCTGTAAGATTAATTATCTCAGACACTCACACCTGCTCAGCAACCCCTGGCCTTTGGGCTCCTCTTTCCCTCTTCTTTGGAGGGGTTGGTAGGTAGACATCTGGAAGCTCCTCCCTGATCCTCCATCATTTAAGAAGGGCAATCAGGGAATTCTCTCAGCTTTCCTACCCAGCTGAGTTTCTGGACTTCATCATCTTCAGAAACTCATTATTCTACAAATTGAAATCAACTCATAAACTGACACTTCCTCAGAGCATTTCCTACCACAGCTGTATTAATTCATCATGCCCCATCCCCCAGAACAGGTAACCTCCTCTTTGCCCCAGAACAAGTAATCTCCCCTGCTTCTCAGCTTCTTTTTATGTGTTGTCTCCCCCATTCAATTGTGAGTTCTTTGAGGCCAAGAATTGTTTTATGCCTACTTTGCATTCCTAGCACTTACCATAGTGTCTGGCACTTAATAAATGTTAATTGAGTATGATTCTGAGCTACTCTGTGACTTTTAGTCTCAGAGCTGCCTTGGGCCACTTAGAAGTTAAGGGACCTGCTTCCAATCACTTCACTTAGCCTTGTGTTGGCAGGACTTGAATCCAGTTCTTCCTGGTAGGGGGGGATTTCAGAGTAATTGTAGTAGACACCACTCTCTGAAGGAGAGTATGAGTGTATTCAGTTTTGGGAGGTTTTTGTACTTGTTCTTGCTACGTCTTCTCCCTAAATATTCCTTTGTAAAAATTAATCAATGCTAATTGGTTATCCGTGATATTGAAGAGATGATTAGTCGATATTGGAGCAATGATCACCAGTTAAGATACTGGGAAGATAGAAACTAGTGGTGATATTGGGGAGAATACACAAGATAGGGGGTTGTGATCAACAATACTAGAAAAGATACTCCTGGTCCTTGAACGTTATCTCCAGAATTTGCAAGGGAATAGTAAGGTACTAGTCAGAGTGTGACTTAGAAGAGTACTACCAAAAATAAAAAAATTAAAAAAAGAAAAGTACTACCAAATGTACTACCAAAATAACCCCCAAAACCAAAATCAACTCAATTCTGAGCAATGTTTATGGGCAATGGAGATAATTCATTGTTCATTCTCAAGGCAGGATTCTGTTAGACTATAATTAACTATTTTCTTTGGAAAAGACCTGGGATATCACTGGAATAGGGAACTTCCAGATGAGGAAATTCCCTCTAGCTCTTGCAGGTCATAGTCTTAGAGAATTACCTGGGGCATTGAGGAGTTAAATAACTTGTCCAGGGTCACAAAAAGTCAATGTACGTTAGATGCTAGATCTGAACCTGAACAGGTGGCTCCGAGCCCATCTCTCTGTTCATTACGTTACATTATACTGTCCCATCCCCCTTTTTGGAAAAGTCAGGATATTGGAGGGAGCAGTGAAGTAAGAAACATTCTACATTTGTGTCTTTTAAAAATACTCTATTTCTACCTAAATGTATTAGTTACCTGAAGGAAAGTAACATTATAATATTTTTTAGTTTCAAATTATAGTACTGGAGATAACCTAGAAAGGTCCTTAATTAATGTTTCTTCAGAGACAATTGCCAAAAACTAGGGCTGAGGCTGAGACAGAAGAGTCTAGGCTAGGGAACACCATGACTGGGAGTCCAGGCAAACCTCCTTCATGATTTGGAGACTTAGGGCGGTTGATGCCAGCATGAAACAGGTGAAAAAAAACCATTGGATTTGGGGTCATAGGACCTAGATTTAAATCTTAGTTCTGCTACTTTCTACCTGTCTTCGTTAGTCACTCAACCTCTTTGGGACTTAGTTTCCCCATCTGTTAAATAAGGGAGTTGGACTAAATGCATCAAGGTCCCTTCTAGCTCTTAACCTATGTCACTATGATATGGGGAAGTGCTTTATAAATATTATTTCATTCAATCTTCACAACCCTGGGAGGTGGGCTATTGTCATTTTACAATAGGGGAAACTGAGGCAAACAGAAGTTAAATGATTTGCCTAAGGTCACCCAGCTAATAAGTGTGAAAGGTGGGATGTGAACTCCCTGGTTCTGGGCCACTGCACCAGCTCCCTTCCTGAATTCAGGGTGTCTAGGATGGGGAAGACAATCGGCAAAGCTCTAAACTAGTGGGAAGGGAGCAACAGGGAATGGCAACATTAAGCATGGGGTTCACTAGGATAAGGAGACTGGGATTCAGGGTCAGAGAAGCCAGCTATGGGGAAGACTAGAGTAGCAAAAGTACCAGGCAAGAGCCTAGTCACCCAGAGCTGATAAGGTAAGGGGGCAACTCAGCTATGAGGAAGCTGGAGGAAACTGAGTGGGAAAAGTGCTTACTGGGCCCAAAGGAGAAATTGAGGACATGGTAAGGACTGATCTATGGAGATATCAACTTCAGAACACTATCAGTAACAAGCCTGCTACTGCTGAGAAAGTGAACAACTGACATAAAGTTATTAATAACCTGCTTGCCTAGAGTCATGATTAGTCCCAAGATTTGGGGCAAAGCTTAGTCTACTTGAAGGATTTAAGTTAAAATCTACTTGCAGCGTTAAAAGGATAGGATAGGGGAAGAGAGTGGGCATTTAGGTGGCACAGTAGAAAGAGTGCTAGAATCAGGAAGACTCATCTTCATGAGTTCAAATCCAGCCTCAGACACTAGCTCTGTGGTCCTGAGCAAGTCACTTAAACCTCACTTTCCTCATCTGTCAAACAAGCTAGAGAAGGAAATGGCAAAACCACTCCAGTATATTTGCCAAGAAAACCCAAAAAGGGGTCACAAAGAGTCTGATATGACTGACATCACCGAACAACAAACAGTGCAATGGGATAGAGTAGGGTGCAGAAGAAAGTCAAGCAGTTCATTATAGAACAGAAACATCAAAAGAAATCACAAAATCTTTGCTTTGGGAGGTAATTTAGATGTTACCTAGTCCAATCCCTATTTTGAATCCCCTCTACATCACCCCTGACAACTTGCCATGTGGCCTCCAGTTGAATACTTAAAGTGCCAGGGAGCTCACTACCTAAAGAAATCCATTGTTGGACAGTCTAATATTTAAAGAGGTTCCTCCAGATCTATAAAATCTGCCTTTAATTCTGCCTTCAGGGGCCTTTTAGTTCTGCCTTCTGGGGTCACAGAGACTAAAGCAAATCCTATTTCCACATGATAGCACTTTAAGCATTTGTAGATAGCAGTCATGCCACCTTCTAAGTTTTCTCTTCTCTGGTTCTTTCACTTAATAACTCGATATTCAGGATCGTGGTTTTGAATTTTCTCACTATCCTAGTTAACTTTCCCCTAATAATGCTGTAGTTTATCAGTGTTCTGCCTAAAATGTAATGCTCACATATTGTGGTTATCTAAACTTCTCTCTAAACACTTCTTAGGTTGAACACCCTCTTTCATTTCAGAATATGAGCAAATGCCAGTTCAGCCGCTAAGGTGAAGAGTCACCATCTGCTACTTAGAAAAAGCAGTATCAGTCAAATCTACATGAATGCAATGAGGCCCTGATTTTCTCAGGCCCCCAAGAAAGCCTTTTTCAGGTTAAAATAGATATACTTTTCCATTTTCAGTGTAAACCATAGAGTCTATAGCAACTATTTTCAATCGGAAGCAAAAGATGGGATGGGATGTGGAGGAAGGTATCAAAACCTTCTTTTAATAGCAAGTTGCTCAAAATTAAGGGATATCAGGGGAGGAAAATCCTTAAATTCATAAACTAGGTCCTCCTAATTCATTGCCCTTCTGTCATTTTTTTCGCCCCTTTCATTCAAAGTAATTCTTTTTTCCAAATACATATAAAAGTAATTTTTAATATTAATTTTAAAATTTTTGAATTCCAAATTCTCTCCCCCCCCCCTTCCTCTCCCTCCTTGAAAAGGCAAGCAATTTGATATAGATTATACACATGCAGTCATGAAAAACATATTTCCATATTATCCATGTGGCAAAAAAAACACAGACCAAAAAAAACAAGAAAAATTTTTAGAAGTAAAAAAATATATTCTTCAATCTGTACTTAGACTCCATTAGTTCTTTCTCTGAATGTGGATAACATTTTTCATCATGAGTCCATCAGAATTGTCTCTCCTCATTGTATTGCTGAGAACAGCTAAGTCATTCACAGTTGAGTATCAGACAATATTGCTGTTACTATGTACAATATTTTCCTGGTTCTGCTCTCTTCACTTTGTATCAGTTCATTATAAATCTTTCCAGGTTCTTCTGAAATCATCCAGCTCATCATTCTTTATAGCAAAAATAGTATTCCACTACAAGCATATGCCATAACTTGGTCAGCCATTTTCCAGTTATTGGGCACCCTCACAATTTCCAATTCTTTGCCACCACAAAAAGAGCTGCCATAGATATTTTTGTATATATAAGTCATTTTTCTTTTTTTTTTTTAATCTCTTTGGGATATAGATCTATTAGTGACATTGCTGGATCAAAGGGTATACAGAGTTTTATAGGCCTTTGAGCATAATTCCAAATTGCTCTCCAGAATAGTTGGATCAGTTCACAACTCTACCAACCATGTGTTAGTGTCCCTATTTTTTCCACATCCCTTCCAACATTTGTAATTTTCTTTTCCTGTCATATTTGTCATTTTGATAGACATGAAGTAGTATCCCAGAGCCATTTTTAAATTTTTCCAATCAATAGTGATTTATAGCATTTTTCATATGACTATAGATAGCTTTGATTTCTTCTTCAGAAAACTGTCTGCCTTCAATATCCTTGAAGTCGTGTCCTATGACTTTCATTCTTATAAATTTGACTCATTTCTCTATATATCTGAGAAATGAGGCTTTTATCAGAGAAACTTGCTGTGAAACATTTTCCCCAGTTTTCTGGTTTCCTTCTAATCTTAGCTGTGTTGGGTTTGTTTGTGCCAAAACTTTTTGATTTAATATAAACAAAATTATTCATTTTATTTCCTATAATGCTCCCTGTCTTTTGTTTTGTCATTAATTCTTCCCTTATCCACATATCTAACAGGAAAGATATTCTGTGATCCCCTAATTTGCTTCTGATATCACTCTGTATGTATCCATTTTGACCCAATATGGTGTATATATGGTGTGAGATGTTGGTCTATACCTAGGTCCTGACAAAATACAGTTTTCCCAGAAATTTTGTCAAATACTGAGTTTTTCTTTCAAAAGTTTGAATCTTTGCATTTATCAAACACTAGATTACTGTGGTCATTCACTATTATATATTATGTACCTAACCTATTTCACTGGTCCACCACTCTATTTCTTAGCCAGTACCAGATCGTTTTGATGATTACTACTTTGTAATACAGTTTGAGATCTGGTACTTCCTTCACATTTATTTCCCTTTACTTCCCCTGATATTCTTTTTGTTCTTCCAGATGAATTTTGTCATTATTTTTTCTATCTCTTGCTGGGCCTACCTATCTCATTGCTGTTCAGCCCCACATGTTCCAGGTTTCTTACTAATCCATTCCAGATTCTAGTCCAAGGATTCTTACCATAGGGTCTATGGATCCCTAGATTTCAAGGGGTCTATGAACTTTAGGGAAAAATGCATCATATTTTCACTAACCTAGAAGGAAAATTTAGTGTTTCCTTTGATTATGAATACAGACAACAAATATTATACTGGGAAGGGGTTTATAGAGGCCAAAGGGGTCCGTGATGCAGAAAATGTCTAGAATTCCTGCTCTAGACTGAGCAATTGACCCTGATCAATCCTGTCACTCACCCTAACAGATTTCATCTTCAGTCCTATAAAAAGCCCAGGGACATGATGTGGTAGGGTGGGTGGAAAGATTGTCTTTACATTCTAAGCTTCTCTGACCCAGTTTAAAATGGGACTTGGAACATGGCAGGGTAGGGAATTTCCCAAGATCTCTCATCCAAGATCCTCTTGTTCCTGGTTAGTCTGTATAAATAAAGCAGAAAATCATTCCCTACCTATTAAAAGATGGTTTTTTAACGCTCCATACATAAGGGTCTTCTTTATCTCCTTTCAGCCAAAACTTGTGAGTAGGGCAATGGATAGAATGTGGGCCTGCAGCGAGAAAACTTAAACTCAAATCCAGCCTCAGATACTTACTAGCTGTGACTGGGTAAACTAACCTAACCCCTGCTTGCCTAAGTTACTTCATCTATACAATGGGTAACAGTAATAGCCCCTACCTCCCAAGGTGGTTATGAGGATCAAATGAGAGAATGTCAAAGGGCTTAGCACAGAACCTGGCACATAATAGACACTATGTAAATAGTAACTATTATTACTAAATAAACATGACACCGAGGGTACTTGCATTGTGTTGCCTGTTTTTCCTTTATAACAATTAACATTTCAATTTCCTGATTTGCCATGGGATCTATGATCTCAATAGAGTAACTACTCCTTCCAGTGATAGAGACCACAACCCATCAGTCCATGACTACCCAACCATTGTGATTCTCATCTACACCCCACAATTCACAATGAAGACCACTTAATGTGTCAGAGGGGGCCTTTTAATCGATACTAGCAGGACACATGGACTGTACATGTTACAAAGTCATTAAAATTTTATCAGGAAGGAGAAAAAAAATTTATCCTAACAAAGTGCTCTATATTTCTAAATTTAAATAGTGGGTTAAATTTTTCCAGTTCTTACATGGTGGAAATAGGGTGGTACTCTTATATAACTCTGTGATTTGTTGCCAAAGCACAACATAAATTAGATTAGCAGGGGGCAAAGCTGTATCATTTTTAAAAATATTTTAATTCTCTGAATCATATTAGCAAATAGAGGAGAGAATGATCTCCGATCTTTTATTCCTCTTGCTTATTTTGTTGCTAATTAATATATTTAGAAATTCTCTTTGCCTCACAAAAGAAATTATAGAAAAAAGGTTAATATTCATTATACATAAGACAATAGACAGAACTTATACTATTTATGATCTTTTTAAGAAAAGACTGAAGTACAATTTCATTGTTTTAGCAAGCCCCATCTATCCCTGAAAGCCAATAAAACTCAAAAACTCTTAGTGTCAGGGCCCTAAGACTAAACTGCTGACTTCAATTATTTGAAGTGTTTTCATATGGCAAAGGGATTCAGGGTTCTCTTTCGGTCTGGGGGCAGTACCTGGAGGACAAGTTGCAAGTGATGTAAAGATGATTTTAGGCTTTCTCATAAAAAGAAACTTCCTGACAATTTCAGCTTTCTGAAGGTGAAATGTGAACTTATAAACTTATAAACTTATAAAGCAGTTAGCATTTTACAAATATTAACTCATTTTGTCCTCAGCAATCATATTACGTTTTGTCATATTAGGTGTCCCTATGTGGCATAGATACGCCATGAATATTCCCACTGGCATTTCTGTAGTTTTAGGCTGTCTCATCAAAACAACTCATTGAAAAGTGGAAAATCTAGCCACCACTTGTGGTTTGGGTGGTAAAGGACCTCTTCAGAGATACAAAGAACCAGTAAAGGAAATGGTTGGTCATGCTGGAAAAACAAGAGTTATCATCATCATCATCATTGCCGAATTTAGGTCTATTCTCACTCTAGGTCAGTGCTCTATGCACTCCACCACCTAGTTGTCTTCAGGGCATCTAGGTTAGCCAGTTAACTTAGCACTTATTAAGCACCTAACATGTTTCAAGCACTGCTCTAGCTATTGAGAATACAAAGAAAGACAAGTAGTCCCTTCTCTCTAGGAGCTCAAAGGCTAATGGAGAGCTTAGGAACTGGGATCCCTCTTAATAATGGTCTTCAAATAATTTGGATGAGCATTTGTCAGAAATGTCACGGAGAAGATTCCTTTTTTGGATTCTGATTGCACCCCATAGCTTCTGGGGTCTCTTCCAATTCTGAGATTCAGATGGAAAAAAAAAAATCAAAGCCTTGATAAAGTTATCTGAAGTCCATGCTGATCTGGGGAAAATCTTTGCTTCTATTCCCCAAGAGACTCAGCGTTTAGGGTTTTGTTTTGTTTTTTTTAATTAATTTATTTATTTTCTTGTTTACATCATTCATTTCCACGAGATTTTGAGTTACAAATTTTCTCCCCATCTTTCCCCTACCTAGCACCTCAAAGCAGCCATCCTACTGTATAACACCTCCCCCAATCTGCTCTCTCCTATGTCCTCCCCCTTGCTCCTCTGACTTTCTAGTAGGGCAGGATAGATCTCCCTACCACAGTGCCTGTGTTTCTTAATTCCCAGTTGGATGTAGTTAATAATAATAATTATCATATATATGTGTGTGTATATATATATATATATATATATATATATGTATTTAACATTTGATTATAGAACTCTAAATTCTAGATTCTTTCCCTTCCTCCCTCATCACCCACCCCTACTGGAAGGACAAGCAATTAAATACAGGCTGTACATGTATAATTACACAGAACCTCTCCACAGTGGGCATATTGTGAGAGACTTATTATATGTCCCTACTTCCTATCCTGCCCCCCCATTCTATTCTCTACCCTGTCCCTGTCCCTGTTCCTTTACAGAAGTGTGTTCTTCCATCAACCCTCTCCCCCACCTTGCCCTCCCCTCTGTCATCCCACCTCTCATCCCCATCCCTCCTACTCTCCTGTGTGGCAAGACATCCAGTTTAGAGTTTATGTCATTCCTTCCCTAAGCCAAGTTCAATGAGAGTAAGGTTGACTCTTTCCCTTTTGCCTTCCTGTTCTTCCTCTCCATTGTAACAATTATCCTTTGCCTCTTCTATGAGATGATTAACCCCATTCTGTCTCTCCCTGTCTCCTCTCATTCTAATCCTCTCCCACCTCAGCATTTCACCTTCTAGAGTATTGTCCCTTCCTATTCAATTGATCTTGTGCTCTCTATGTACTCATATATACAC
>JAQQSV010000422.1:0-68834 GCA_028646515.1 Pseudochirops corinnae
CTTAGCTTCTTATGCTTATTCTTACTCATGGTTCTTCAGACCGTGAATTTTTTTTAAAAATCTCTGTGGGGCTCTGCTTCCAGAAGGGAAAGCTCTGTCCCAAATCACTGGGGTCCTCCCAGCTGCCGTAGACTTCCAGCTGACTGGATAATGAAGACTCCAAGACCGAGGCCCAAGACGACGATCCGGATCCAGGCCGCTCAACGCGAGAGCACTGGTCTGAAAACAATAGCTCAGTCCCCCTGCTTTTTGCAGGCCGAGGGCGGGAAGCTACAATGCGGAGGCGGGTGCAAAACCTCCGCCTTTCGCTTTTCTGCTCTGGAGACCTTTCGGCTGGAGCTTATCTCCCCCTTTCACAATTCCCACTCCCAGCTGTTGCTAATCTGGCTCACCTCAGAGGCTTTTCTGCACCTCCCACCCAGCAGCCCCCGGGGCACAGCCATGGCTTCAGGCCAGGCTGGTTTCGGTTCGCAGTGCTGATATGGTTCCTCGTAGCCGGGCTGACTTTAGTGGGAAGTATCTTTGTGTGCGTTTTGAAGTTCTAGGATTGGTCCAGAGTCCTATTCCATGGGTATTTTTGGGTGGCTGTGTGAGAGCTGCGATATGTTGCTGCTGCTACGCCGCCATCTTGGCTCCGCCCCCGAAGAGAGCAGTTTCAAGTTTAGTGATGAGTTCAGAGGCCAGATTTCAGAGAGTTTAGAAAAGAATGAGAGACATGAAGGCACTGATTGTAGGCGTCTTTTTTAAAGAGTTTAGCTGGGAAGGGTAAGAGAAATATGGGCAAAAGTAGGTGACTCTGCTGGAGGGAGAATTGGACGTGGTTGTAGATAACAGAGGAGTAACCAGTGAGAGAGTGAAGATTTGAAAGATGATGGTGGAGACAGTCTGCTGGAAAAGATGGTGCTGGATGAGATTAAAGAGAACATGTAGAAAGGCTGGCTTTGGCAAAGAGAAAGGCCACCTTATTCTTGGAGACTGAAGGAAGAAATAGTAGAAGTAAGGAAATGATTTCAGAGAGATGTGAGATGTAGAGGAAGGAAGGATACCCTTAAGTATATGGGAAAGTCCTCCCTAGGGAAGGGTGAGGAGGGGTGGCATGTGGTGTGGCTTGAGAAAAGAGTAAGAGAGCAGATGGGTTGGAGAGTGATAGGATTGTCTTACTGCAGTGAGGGCCCAGTTGAAATTATAAAGCATATATTTTTAGTGGACCCATTGGCAAGACCAAGCATATGACTAGTCCCCTGTATAACTGAGATTAATTATAAATCTAGTGCAGGAAGGGACCTTAAAGGTCCATCTAGTTTTTTCTCCTTTCATTTTACAGGTAAGTTAACTGTAAGGGAATACTAAGGGATGTGACTTGCCCAAGGTTACATAGGCCATATATGTGGGATATGAACACACATCCTCTGACTCCTCTTTTCACCAAAACACATTCTTCCTACATGGGGCATAGGTTGTGGAAGTTGAATAGAAATAATGAATAGATTAAAAATTTGGAAATTTGAGGGTTAAAAAAAATATCTATCAATAATATTGAAATTCCATAGTAGGAGGGCAGAAATTGGAATGGAGAAGAAGACTGATCCAGGCACTGAACACATTGAGAAAGGAGAGATGATGTGCTGAGGTTAAGTAGATAATGGTTATCAGCATCTAGACTGGGTAATTAATCTGGATTCCATAGAAGGAGGAGATAATGATGATGATACAAGGAATATTCAGGTTCTCATTCCACAACTTGGGATTTGATGGGTAGCAGAGATGAATGCAGAAACATACAAGTAAAAGAAGTTGAAAGTGGGCGGCTAGGTGGTACAGTGAATAGAGCAGCAGCCCTGGAGTCAGGAGGACCTGAGTTCAAATTCGGTCTCAGCCACTTAACACTTTATTAGCCGTGTGACCTTGGGCAAGTCACTTAATCCCAATTGCCCTGCCTTCCCCCCCTCCAAAAAGCTAAAAATAAAAAGAAGTTGGAAGGAGAAAAAGGAGGTAGCATAGAGTAAAAGAATTTTGTCAGTCATCAATTGGGCATATGTGGATTATACATGCTGGGGAGGTTAGAATGTGGGAATATGGAAGCAGAGAAGTTAAACCTGGAAATATGGCAAAGATCTTTGGCAGTTGGGACTTTAGTATCGCAGGGAGGAGAAAAGTTTATGATAGCAGTATGCTAATGATTAAGAATGAGGCCAGGTAGAGTTATAGTCAGATTTCCTAATGAAGGCAGGTGGTTAGAAGATTCAGGTTCAACCCTTTAGGTTTCAGGACAGCCCGCAACTGCCAGGCTTTCCATGCTGCTGAATACTAACTAGGTTGATCTGTTGTAGGAAACCTTTGGGAAGACCTCAGCAGGTATGGTGTGTCCCAACGCTGATTGGGGCAAGCCCCCATCTTACCCTGGGATATCTAGTCCTAGCAAAGAGGTTGGAGGCGTCTCCTAAATTATGTTGTTACTTTTGGGCCACCAGGAAGTCCAACCAGGAGGCTAAAGTATTATGTCCAACCTCTGTCCCACCAGCCCCAAGCAGGTCTTCATTGTGTTGAAGCCTAGTCTGGAATCCTAGTTATTGAGGATGAGTTAATCTAGCCACCTCCACCCACTTGTTGTTCTTGGGCATCCTGAAGCCATAGTGAGAGGACATGGGGCCAGCCAGGAGCAGGACCTCACTACATCATAGCTTTATATGCCATAGATTGTATTCTTCCAAAATCAAGTAAATGTATTAAATTTAGAATAAGAATCCACAGCTAATCCAAAATTTCTCATAATAATAGTTCTTCAAAGTTTTTTTTAGTGTATCAGTGAGTGAAATAAGATTGATCACTTAATTTTTCTTCTCTTAAAATGACAATAGTAATTTTGCTACAAATCTCAGTTTCAATATCTTCCATTTAGTGCCTAAATTTAATTCCAGGTGGGTTGGAATTTAAAATCAATTGGTCATAGAGATAAAGTGGGCAAAGAGTTCATATGCTTGGGTTCCAAAAGCGTCTGTGCCAGGCTGTACCCACTTGAAAAGTATGGGCTCTTGGACTTGGCTGCCTGACATGTCCAGCTGATGTAGGCTGGCCCAGCATCTGCTGCATTCATTGTGTTTAATGCTGGATCCATCTGTTTTCTGTCAAAGCTATTGCCAACAAATTACTGATCTATTAGAGAAACATGGAAATAAGATTGTACTTCTCATTCCTGGCTTTTTGTCTCATATTTTGTTTGGCTTTTATGGAACCTTACATTTTTGCTGTGTGTGTGTGTGTGTGTGTGTGTGTGTGTGTGTGTGTAAAACACATCATAACTGGTATATAGTATTGAATGGTTTGCTTTACAAAAATCGGTTTATAAAATAAGAAAGAAATATAGATCATTCTCCCACCTCCCTCCCATCCCCCCACCAAAAAAAAATCTGAAGGTCATTTTAAGCTTTGAGTGACCAGTTTAACCAAGGTATGTGAGAGTAAGGAGAAGTTTTAGCAGTTTCAAGAAAAAGGAGCTTTTCTGTTTCTGCTACTGAATAGAGGCCTCTGTAATTATAACTTGTTTCCTTGACATGTATTGCTGAATGCCAAATGGTGAAATCCGATTGATTGAAGAAGGAAAATAGAGATTGGGTACACAGTATAATCTGTGTGTGTGCATGTATATGTGGGTGTGCATAGTTATTATAGTCAAACACATACCCCACCCCATTACAGTTTGCTTTCTGGTATCCAGAGAAGAGCAGCAGCTGAATTAAGCAGAGCTTTTGAAGCTGAGTTCTTCCCTACATAGCTACATCATTTGAACTGAAAAAGATTGTAATAGGAAAAGATACGGGGTAACCTATGAATCTGTCCTTTTTTTTTTCTCCTTTGTGTTCATAGTCATTGATTGCCAAATAAAGATGAGGTACAGGAACACAGTAATTCAGGAGACCTCCTTCTCTGTTATCCCACATTGCAGGAATATTCTCTGCAACAAACGCATAAATGTTGGGTTTCTAAAACAAGATTAAAGTGTTATTTCATTTCCTTTCAAAGCAAAGGGCACATGTGTTTTCACTGAAGAAGGTTTCTAACCAAATGTGACAGTTATGAGGATTTGGGGGAGAAGGGTGGAAACTGGCTACAAAGTAACAGCATGAGTGTATGAATTAATTATGTGTGCATTCAAACAATGAATTAGTTTATTTTTTAATAAAAGCAAAGTGAGGAAAGAGGTCTGTATTTCTATTCTTGGGGAGCCAGTTGGGGAGTGAGGTCATAGAGGAGGGGAAAAGAAGGAAAGATGTCTTTTTCCAGCTCACAGAAGAAAGCTAAGATGACTCGTTATTTAAATAAGCCTGAGAATAGTGAATAGAAGCCAGCATATTCCACTCTCCACATTCCCCCCTGGACAAGGATTAGAACACTCTTTCTATTAATTTGAATGTGATGGTTTAAAAAAAAAAAAAAAAAAAAGCTAAAACTCATGTAATTTGCATAATAAAACTAGACTTTCATAAACTGCTTTTTAAAATACCCAGCCATCAGGAAGAGCAGCTACGTGGGGCAGCAGGAGAAATGCCAGACCTGGAGTCAGGAAGACTTGTCTCTCTTAGTTCAAATCTGGCCCCAGACACTTAATAGCTATGTGATCCTGGGTAAGTCACTTCACCTTGTTTGCCTCAGTTTCCTCATCTGTCAAATGAACTGGAAGGAAATGGCAAAGCACTCCAGTATCTTTGTCGAGAAAACCTTCATTGGGGTTCAGAAGGGTCAGATACAACTGAGAAATGACTGAACAACAAAAGCCCTCAGGACGTTATGAAAGTATAAAACATATGAAAATGCCAGATTCATACAAAGTCATTTCTGGAGGGGATGGTGGAATCTAGAAATGGAGGAAATTGGGATAGGCTTCCTGTAGGCCGTTGCCCTAAAGCTAAACATCGAAGATGAGTATGGAGGGCCTCTCATTCATGGGAAACTGCCAGTTCAAAGGCACAGACACAAAAGATGGGACATTATATGTGAGAGACAGCAAATAATCCAGCTTGACCAGACTTGATTAATTATTAATAATTAATTAATTATGTAATGATCCTCATCATGTAGGCCTGAGCCAGATTGTGAAGGGCTTTAAATGCCAGAATAAATGTGTTATTCCAGAAGCCACTGGAATTTCTTAATTAAGGGAGTAGCATGATCGGAGCAGTGATTTTTTTTTTAAGTATATCAGTTTTGATTACTGAGAGTAGAGGATGGATTATAGGGGAAGACTGGGTGCAAGGAGAGCATTTAGGAGGCCATCACAAAGTGCTGGTGAGAGATAAGGGCCCGGAACAACGTTTTCCCCTTTGTGTCTCAAGCAGTACGAATTTTATCAGGGCTCCAAATACAGTGAGCTAAAAAAGATGCAAAATGATAGGCTTTCCTGAAAAGTCACTTTTAAATATTTGCAACTTTTATTGTAGCGGGGGCACTTGAGAACATTTCCAAAGGGACTTTCTCAGAGGGACCCTCAGGATGCCAGAATGGATGATGCTCCTAAGTCCCAAGTAGAGACTAGAAATAAAGAAATCCTCCTGCCTCAGAAGATGCCATTCTTACTAAAAGATAATTCTGCTAGTCAGCTTATAGACCCAAATGACCTGGGGGTATAGGAAAACATAGGGTTCCCTCAGTACTTTCTCGTTTTTTCCTGCTTCCATGTCACAAGCTAGTAAAACAATTTGTTACTGTTTCTTCAGTCTCTCAGATATGGGTTTTGAATTGTCAAGGAGCCCAAATTATTTTAGGAAGGTACAGAAACCCATCCCATTTTTGCTGTCCAAGTTATCACTCAGCCTGAGGTTTTGCTGTGACTTCCTGAGGGAGACAGCTAGGTGACTTGGTGGAAAGAACTCTGGGCTTGTACTCAGGAAGACCTAAATTTGAATCCTGCCTCATAGCTATGAGACGCTTGGCAAATGATTTGTCCTCTCAGACTCAGTTCCTTTTTTTTTTTTTAAATGATAATAATACCTACCTCACAGGCTGGTTGTGAAGATCAAATGAGATTGTGTGTGTGTGTGAGAAGTGCTTTGTAATTTTTAAAGTTAATTGTTAACTGTAATTTTTAAAAGTTAAAAATTTTTTACTTATATATTATACCACTATTATTACTATTATTTGTTTATCAGTTACCAATGTCTCCAACTACTGGAAATAGTTTCTTTATTACAATCTCTGTCTCTGGAATTTGCTTTCTCCCTTATATCTACAGTGAACCTCCTAGGTCTGTTAAGGCTTTTTCTTTAGTCCTCAATTTTCCAAAATTTATAGCATGTCTTTAAATAAAACTAGAATGAGATTAAAACATAAGAGGTCAGAGTTCTGAGAGATTTCTGGAATTAGGATTCATCTCTAGCTGTGACTCAGGGATAGAAGCGGCACCTAAGCAAAGACAGGAAGGGTTTTGACAGGTCAAAATTTGACAAATGTGCTTTCCAGTCATTGGGTATGAGCTACGTAATGCTAAATCAGTAATATCCAGAGCTATACGAGACAACCTGGAGAGATCAGGTAAAGGAGAAAATCTTCTAAAGTCACTAGCTTTTAAAATTAAGGCAAATCATCAAGATTTTAAAGACTATAAAATTGAATTCCCACTTAGTGACTTAAAATGTTTTCTGAGATGTTCCATTATTAAGTGCTTAAGTGTTAAGGAAGTTAATTCTGCATTGGTATAAAAAGCCAAAACAGTGATAAAATATTGTGGTTATTGTCTTCTTTGACTGTTTGCATAAATATATTTCTTGTATATATTTATATATATATATAAATATATATATTTACATATATATATTTATATAAGGTAATACTATTCTACAGAGTTATGTGAATCTAGGAAATCATAAGAGTAACATAAATGTAATAGTTTCTAAGGTCTCTTGCTGCCTTCAAGGTCTGTGACAGTGCTGTTAAATTCACATAGAAATGTAGCCCCTAAACTACACATCCGAATACCTGTAGGCTGCATGTTAACTTGGAAAACCACAGTCATATTATCCAGATTCTAGTTAATTAGTTTAATATTTCCCAGTTCATTATAATATGGTTTGGGTGCGTGAAGCTCTCATTCCTGCTCCACCAATAACTAGCTATATTACCTTGGGCTTAACCTTGGAGCACAGTTTCTTTCTCTGTAAAGTAGTACTAATAATTCTTGTCCAACCATCATGTTAGGGTTCTTATCAGTACCAATTGAGACTATATATGTGAATGTACTTTGAAACATAAAAAGGTATGCAAATGTAATATTACCATACAGGATTGATTTTTTTCCTTTTATTAGAAACTTTTATTATATATTTATTGATTTATATATTATTTATATATTAGCAGCTTTTTATTAGAAGTAGTTAAAAATCACTTCTCTCCCCAGGCATGTACTATTTTTAAACAAAAATACTAGTACACCTGTGTAGCCACACTGCCACATAGACCATTGTAGGGGTATACCAGACTCATCTCATTCCTCTGAAAACATCCTTGCGGTTCGCCATGAGTATGTCCATTTCTGTGTCTTGAATATCTCTCCCTCTTTGTTAGAGTTCAGTATCTCCTTTAAAGCCTGGCTCAAGTACCACCTTCTTCCCAGAAGCCTTCTCTGATGCCCTGAGTTGGCAAGAGGCTTTCCCCTTTTCAGACCTCCTAATGCAATTTATTCTGTCCCTCTTTAGTTAAATTATCATGTATTGTTTGGTATTATGGTGAATGGGTTCAATAGCATAGGTACAAAAACTAGCTTTAGAAAACGGGAAAGAAGCATCTTCTTTAGAAATTAGAGGAATAGAGAACAGATGGAGATTGGGGAGGGGAGACGCTTGAGGTAGAAGAGGAGAGATATTGTGAGTTCTTTTATGTGAGATGGCCTTAGTGTTCCCAGTAATTAGTGAGCAAGATCTTTTTTTTTTTCTTTTTTTTGGAGGGCAGTTGGTGTTAAGCGACTTGCCCAAGGTCACACGGCTAGTTTTGTGTTAAGTGTCTGAGGCGGATTTGAATTGAGATCCTCCTCACTCTAGGGCCAGTGCTCTATTCACTGCGCCACCTAGCTGCCCCTGAGCAAGATCATTTTCAGGGTAGGTTGGAATTGAAGGGGTTTGGAGAGTGCATATCATCTAGAATGGCCACTGAGAAAAACATGATAGGACTTAAGCAAGCAGCCAGCTGCATTTTTAAAATGCGCAAGTGCAGTAAGGGATAAACAGGTTGGAGAGCATGCATCTGTTATATAGGCCAAATGAGCACAGTTCAGTGATTTTTATCTAACATTGTTTAGCAATCCAGGAGTAGAGAAAGGGCTCAACAAGGTTACTCCAGAGTTGGAGATTGACAGAGTTGACAGTAAAGGATAAGGGATTCTAAAGTACCAGAGCATGATTAAAATAATTGACCATGAAATCCAAAATGTAGGAAGGGAAGTAAACCAGGATTGAGCTTTTAATGTGAGATCCATAAACGTGTATGTGTATATTTTATACTTGTTATAATACAGTTGGTTTCTTTTTTACTCCTAAGTATTTTATTTTATGCATATAAAAACATTGTTTTCCAAAAGGGACCATAAGCTTCACCAGATCATCAGAGATATCCATTATACTACTAAGGTCAAGAAGTCCTCTTCAAGAGAGGAAAGCTGGGTTTGATTTAAGTCTATATGTGGTCAAGTCTTTCTCTCCAAGTGTTTTCCTGGTTTTCAGAACAAGGAGACTAGAGACAGACAGACAGACAGACAGACAGATAGATAGATAGATAGATAGATAGATAGATAGATAGATAGATAGATAGGAGTGTGTGTGTGTGTGTGTGTGTATGTGTGTGTGTGTGATAGCTTTTCAGTATACATACCTGTGCACATACAGTGTTAGGGCTTTATCTTATTTTAATGAATTGAAGCTGCTCAGTTTTTCCTTTTGAGTAGATGTCTAGCTGTGGCTGGTATCATAGTCTCAGATGGGAATCACTGTCCTGTTTGAATTTTTTTTTTCAAAGTACTGTGATTAATGTTTATTGGGCCCTGGGCAGAGAAGAAGTAATGCTTTTTATCCAGCCAGTGTTCCTTGTAAGTAAAAAGGAGCCTTAGGAAGGACAAGAAGACCTAACAGTCCCTCAATGATTAAGCCAAACTAAATAAGGTTTCTGACTGACTTATATGTGTCTTACTATACATACTTTTTCTCCATCTTTTCTACAGTTCCAGAAGGCAGGAATAGATCTGAATTTATAGAAATATGATCTTGACACATCACTGGTTGTGGGTGGTAACTATTCCTTCCCACAGGCCTGTTTTCTCTCTAAACTCTTGCTTTTAAAATACTCTTTATTCTTTTGATAACAGAAGGGAGAAGAAATATATGTGTATACATATACATGTGCACACATATACACATGCGTGTATATATATATATATATATATGCATATACACACACACATTGCCTGTAACTCCTTTTTTTTGGATACCTTTGACACCTTCAGGAATCTCTTCTAACAAGAAAGAATGTGTACTGGGTTTGGTATCTTTGAGCAATAATAATGAATGGGGAAAGGGAAAGGGGGTTCAGAGGGCACCAGAAAAGCAGTGGAATTTCTAATACACTCTTATCTATATATATATGCATCATATATTCGGAATTATAAACACCAAGATCATGAATCCCCAGACGGTCCCAAATCAGTCTGGCTGGCTGCCTTAGTTTGGTGAGCATGGAATTAATGAGACTATTCAATTAATGGTTAAGAACCCGTTAGTTTTGCTTTTCTCGTGGCTCTGCCCAGGCCAGGCATCTCAAAATATATAGCACTGGTCACAGAGGAACAGGTGACTCCTGTGCATATTCTGTATTCCAAGCAAACTGCCCCTCTCCTCATTCCCCAAAGTCAGAATTCCACTTTCCATGTCCCTGCCTTACCTCTCATGGGCCCCTCCTAATTTTAGTATTAATGGTAACTAGCATCCACACAACACTTGGAGGTTTACATAGAGAATTAACATATATTGTCTCATTTTATCATCACAACAACCCTAGTTTGTAGGCGCTATTATAGTGCTCCTGTTTTACTGCTAAGGATATTGAGACATTGAGAGGTTAAGTGACCTGCTCAAGATCACACGCCTAGGGTCTGAGGCCAGACTTGCACTCAAACCTTTCTGACTCCGGGAATGGGCATTCCCCCTGCCCTCAGCCTCTTGGGATCTCTGGCTTCCTTCAGTGCTCAGATAAGGTACCCTCTAACCTTCTCAAAGCCTTTCCTCATCTCCCAGTTTTTAGTAGTTATTAGTGCACTGCCTTTTATTTATTTAAGTAGTGTACATGTTGTATTTCTTACGGGAAAATGTAAGCTGCTTAAGAGTAAAGTAGAAGCAGCCAAGTTGGACAGTGGAAAGAGCACTTACCTCCACAGGTTCCTTTGAAGATCAAAAGCTAAAATATTGATGAAGTACTTTGTACAACTCAAAGCATTATTGCCAGTGATTAGCATTATTACTTTTATTATCATTTATTGTTGTTATTATTATTATTGCCTCCATTTTCTAAGTGACTACCTCGGTGTCTGTCTTATACATAGCGTTTAATAAGTTTGTGTTCCGTACCATTTAATAAATTTATGTTCAGTACCATTATTTTTTAAAAGGTCATTCGAAGCAGTTGCTTTATGAATAGTAACATCTTAGTCATTCAGTAATAATTACAAATTTATTAAGCACCTAGTACGGGCCAGACACTGTGCTAACCAGCAGGGATACAAAAAAAAGAGGCAAAAGATAGCCCCTCCCTTCAGTTTGCTTACAATCTAATCTTAAAGGCCAGAACTGATACCAATAAGGTTTCCTTCTTCTTTTACTTAACCTTTTGATATATGCCATTTCTATTTTTATTCAAAACCATTTGTTGATTAAGAGTTACCAAATAACATTAGGCCAATTCTCGTCCATATTAAACAAAGAAATATTTGGAATTATCTCCTTCTACGTTAGAGAATAGCCTTAATGATCAAGAGTAGCAGAGACTTTTATTGTGGCCATTTGTTTTGTTTTGTTTTTCTAACATGTCCTTTTCTCATCAAATACATCTTCTGATGTGTTCTTCTGCCCCACCCTGCCAAGATCTATCACTTTTCACACTGCCTCTGTATATAGCCAAGCCATGTCATTGAATTCATTCCTCACTTTGCCCATCCCAGTTAGGTTTTTTAATTTTCCCTTCACATTTACACCAGCAAGATGGTGCATAGCTTGCTCCAAAAACAGATGGACAGAAACAGAGTTTTCTTTCTCTGACATTTAACAGTTTTTCCGTATAATGTAGCTGGCTAGTAAAAGATGAGGTTGGTGTATAGTTTTGTATATAATTTTAATACCAGTTCATAAAACCACTGACATAAAAAATATGACATTCCAAAAGTTTGCTTCTAAGTGCAGTATTTGGACTTTGAGATGCATTTTTCCCATCACCATAGATTTCTTGGTTCATACAGAGAAATCATTTGACCCCCACAAATGAGGCTGAAATTGTATTCATTTATAACATTGTTGTTACCTACTATTTTTTGCTTGCAGTTGTAAAATATTTTAGCCATGTTATGGATTAAAGAGGAATTTCTTCAAGGATCTGCTATTTCAGAGGTGTTGGATACATCCTGGTGATAAGCTTCTCCAAATTAAGTTAGGCTAATCCTCACATGACAGCCATATAGGTCATCACTGGCTCTGTGTGGGAGCCGTTTGTTCCAGCTTAGTAGAATCTGCCAGAGTCTGTACTGTGGGGTAGCCTTCAGGAATACAGGGTAGGATGATGCTGAGCCTGGGGCACATGTTGCCGAAAGCTCAATTCCATTTTCAGGGACTAGAAGCCATGCCATTTTGTAGTGCTATTTTACCAGTTGAACATCCAGAAAAATATACAAAATGTCTTTCACAGCAAATATAAAAAACTCAACTATCCAGCTCTTTCTGGGCATGGAATTGTTCTGAATGGCCTTGTTTTCTGGATGCCTGAAGATTTACTACTTAAAGTAACAAAATAGATAGATGTTCTTTGATTGTAATTTATACGACAGTCTTTCCAGACATGTCACAATCATCCATGTAGCCTTAAAATAAAAGTATGTTGAACATGTTTAACCTTTTCTTGAAGATTCAGGATTGTTTTTTTTTAATATATTAGTTATTGTACTATACTGTTACTAAGCCATTTTCTCAGAGATTCTTAAGGGGCATAAGGCTATTTACCAATGAACTAAATGACCCTAAATTGCTGTGCTTTTTATATAATTTTGTCTTCCCTCCAGATCTATCCGATGTCATTTCTTATTGATGAAAGTAGGGGTCATTAGGGAGTATTCCCCTCTCCTCTTCTGATTTTTATTTGTTTTTTTTTAATTTTTTTTTATTTTTAAAAATATTATTTATTTTTAGTTTTAAGCATTCACTTCCATAAACATTTGAGTTTTAAATACTCTCTACCTTCCTCCTCTCCCTGCTCCCCAAGATGGCGTGCAGTCAGATATGCTCTATGTATACATTCATATTAAACATTTTCACATTAATCGTATTGTAAATCTAATTTTTATTTCTAACTGATTTATATGGAGTTGGAATCCAGAAATCTTGGTTTTTTAAGATTCGTGTGTAGAACAGACACCCTGATTGAGAAGCTCTCCTGTGCATCAAGTATTTGTGCTTTATTTAGCTTGTAGACTTGGTCATGGGGTTGGGCCATTTTTGTTTATTCTCTGGTTCTTGTAGGGGGACAGGTGAGATTGGTGAATAGATGATTAGTTACTGTATATAATTGGTAGTGATCACGCTTTTCTATAGAACTTTGCATTTACATGGGTCCCTAATATATGCAGGCAAATATATGCTTAAAATTTTGTTGTCATAGTTGAGTCATTTCTGAGATAACATGTGGTAATTGACAATCACATAGAGAAGGAAAAATATTAACCATGATGTAAAATAGTATCTCTGAACATAAGATAAAATCATATTCCTGAAATTATTTTTTCCAAAATTAGTTTAAATCAGAATATGCATCAATTAATAGAGTTGTCATTAAGATTTTTTTTTAACATGGAAAAGTAGAAAGAGGGCCACACAGGACACTATTGAGGGGAGCAGTGAAAGTCAAGGAGGAATGTGGCAACACAGAGGACGGTTCCATAATTGTCCAGTACACTCTGATTGGGCAGTGGGGAGAGAGCAAGAGTCATGGTAGCACTTTAGATAGTCCAAGCAGAATTATCACAAGAATGAGCGATTCCTCCTACAGACTTACCTGTGTCCTTGACTCAGCAGAAGAGAGGTGAGAAGAGGTAAACGAGCCCAATGAGAGGAGCAAAAGACATGAAGACCCTGGAGCTGGGGCCATTGAAGGAGTAGAGTCCTGCTGCAAAAGAGGAAACATAGATTCTCCTCCCCCTTCCATGATGTCACCCCAGGGATGAGCCTTTGTGGTCCATTCCTAGTTATGGCTCTACCATTTAAGGAAAGACGGGAAGTTAGAAATTATGGAAAAGAAGGAAAAAAGAAGACATAAGGAATCAATGTTTTAAAAGCACACAGAGCATCGGTATCCCTTAAATGTTCCACTTAAATTTTTCTTGAAGGTTGCAATAATTATATCTGGTGCTTTTTCATCTGATTTTTATGGTTAAGGCCACTAGGATTTATGTAGATAACATCTGTGACTAGTAGCTTGGATGGAGCCAAATGAAGAAACACTTAATAAGGGTAATAAGTGTCCTATATTCTCCAAATTACTAGATTTCAGCTTTCCCAATGAAAGTTGCAAGATTAAATTTCTGTTTGCTTTTTGTTTAGGTAACTACTCCAGACCTCCAACATATAGTGGGGTGCCCAGTGCAAGCTACAGTGGCCCAGGGCCTGGCATGGGTATCAATGCCAATAACCAGATGCATGGACAAGGGCCAAGCCAGCCATGTGGGACCATGCCCCTGGGACGGATGCCATCAACTGGGATGCAAAGCAGACCATTTCCTGGAAACATGAGCAGTATGACACCCAATTCTCCTGGCATGGCTCAGCAAGGAGGACCCGGAATGGGCCCCCCAATGCCAACTGTGAACCGTAAGGCACAGGAGGCCGCAGCTGCAGTGATGCAAGCTGCTGCAAATTCAGCTCAAAGCAGGTATGCTTTAAAGCAAAAATACATATTTTTGAAGGGATTGAAGATGTAGTTGCATAATTTTCCAAGATTATAGTATAGTTATAATTGAATGTAATTTCTTTGCATCTTCTGACTTCAGACATGGTTTGTAACATAAAAGTTAATGAAGTAAATGACAGACTACCTTCTACGTTAAAAAAAAAAAGGAAAAGGATAGTGGTTGGCACACATCGGGGTGGAGAGTTCATACGGTTTTTGTGAGATTTATCAGGAAGCTGCAAAACCAGATGCAGCTGCGGACAGTGTGGACTTTGTAGCTAAGTAGGATTCCATTTTGAATTATGAGTTTAAAACAGCAAATATTGGACACTAAGAAAATATAACCTAAATGAACCCTCATTTCTACCCCTTTTCTATAAACATATACACACACACACACACACGCCATAAAACCTTTTATGAAATGGAGAATTTCTGTGTGTGCCTATGTGTGTGTGGTATATGTGTATATGTTTGTCTTTGTGTAAATGTGTAAAGTTTCTATATTTTGTATTTTTATGTTCTATTTTGTTTAACCAACCGTACCTCTCAATCCACCTGAGTCCAAATGTAATTAATGGAGCAAAAGTAGTCTCTTTTAGCTTTGATTCCTTTTAAAAAACCAAACTTGTTCAGTAAGTTAAGGTAAGGATTCTAGAATTTATTTTACTCTCGTGAAAGTAACATACCTATACCTTAAAAATACAGCTTATCCCAAAAAAAAAAAAAACTTTAAACTGCACTAAGACTTTTGGGACACCCTGTGTCCGATTTTGATAAAGGGAAAATTTAAGTTTTAAATGAAAACTACTCATCAACACAGGGGATGGTTGAGACGGACCGCTTTCTTTGGGGAAAGAAAAAAGACAGAGATGATTGTGATCTCTATTGAAGAAGAATGGGGTCTAATTTGTTTTTTAAATGTATTACTTTGTAACTTCTTTTCTAAAGTGTGCTACTTTGGGAACGTAGGGACCCCTGCTGTCACGCTGTCTGCCTCAAATGATAATAAATTTCCCTTCAAGAATTATTATAATAGCTCATCTGTTTTTATCTACATTATTGTTATTTAAACTCTACTAGTTCCAAGAAGTGTTTCTCTGAACCCCCATACCCATAAAACTTTAGAGATTCTTTCATTTAGATTTTTTTATAAAAAAGCTGATTTGATTGTTCCAGTTAATGTTGAAGACTAAAGTATTGAGTTACCCATTACTACAAATCCAAGGGAAAAAAATCCCTATTTTGAATAATAGTGGATGTAGAGAGCCAAGACATTTTTAAAATTATTAAAAAGAAAGTAATTGAATTCATTAAACATGAAACATTAAATAGTGATCTTCCTGATAACTTCAGTAAGTGGGAAACCATTAGAAGGATGGGATGTCTATCTGAGACTAAAAAATTTAAAACATGAATTTATTCCCCTTTCCAATAGTTTTCTTCTTGAATCAGTTTATGTTTATGTATACATGTGTATACATGCATATATGTATATAATATGCTCCCCCCAAGTCCATTTATATGTGTGTGTATATGTGTAGACACACACATCAATATTTGCTTTCAATGTATATCTTTGGTTAGTTAAAAAGAACACATTTTCAAAACCTGCTTCCCGTTTTATTAATCCGGGAACTAGAAGAAGATTACATAGTTAACAAGCCCTTAGAGTGTTTAATTAAAAAAGACAACAGAATAACCATTTTCTTCAGTCCTGCTTCTTTCCAGTTGTGTGGTACAAAATATTATGCCATTTGAACTCATGTTTACAAACCTTCCACACTTGAAAGATGGCAGACATGTAATGGACAGGGTGATTCTTACATGTGCTTCAGAATAAATCCAAAGAGGCTGTTCTTCTGTTCTACTTTAGGCCACCATACATTAGGTCGCCTGCTTATCCCAGCCAGTCTGGGGCTGGCGGACGTCCCATGTTTTCTTCCCAGCACCCCAACTATGGCAACGCTCAGGCTCCCATGATGCACCAGCCTGACCAGTACGGGTAGGTAGTAATATAAACTGGACTTGCTGTGGGACCTTTGCAGTATATTTTTTTTGGTTTGTTTTTTTTTTCCTTTTTAAAATTGTTTATGACATGCCATATGGCTGCTGAAGAAATATCAGTCTCCCAAAAAGTTAAAAGATTTAAAAGGAAATGCATCACAGAGGGGGTTGGGTTTTTGTTTTGTTTTGTTTTATTTTTGGTTTTTGTTTCAGTTTTTCATTCCTACTAACAGTTCTGTGACAGTGTGGTGAAAATCTGCATGCCACCTACCCCCATGTAGATACTACCCTTGCACGGCTTTTGGCATGCTGCTTCTCCCTCGCGCCTGAAAGGGAACTGAAGAATTTTATCAGAGAAAAGAAATGAAATCACCCAATCCAGGCATCATTTTTACCCCCGTTGTTGTCGTTTTGTCTGGGAACTGTGCTGTGCGACATTGTTATCATTAGTGTGTTATTATCATTACTAGCACTGCAGTGAACCCCTCCTTCTCTCATCACTTAATTCAGGGTGCAACTGTCCCGTGTGACAAGAATCTTATTGCGCTAGAGGTGACAAAGGTTATTAATGGGACTTAATCAGGGGTTTCATTATATCATCATTGAGCAAATGTCTCTTCCAAAGATTTTTGTTAATTTCCCATTCCCAAGGAGTTTTAAACCTGCAGAAGTAGCCCGGGGGGTGGGGGAGGGAGGGACACAAAAACAACTCATAAAACACAATTAACATTTTCCTTTCCAACTAGTTCCTTTGCATTCTGTGTTCTCTGTTGTCATATTATCGTCAGTTACAACATAAGGATTGTGCATCACATAATTTAGCTTAGGGAAATAGCCACAATTTCAGTTACACCTTCCTCCCTTCTCTTTTTCTAGGAGCCAGTATGTTTAATACCAAAAACTGTTTCCATTTCTAGAGTACAACATATTGTTATTAAACCATTGACCAATTAGGAATATCAGTTTGTGGTTTTGAAAATAGTTCTATATATAATTGTTCCTCATATAGGAAGTAATGTCCAGTGGCTATTTTAAAGGTAATTGGAAGGGAAACTCTCAGTGATGGGGGGGAGGGGGAAAGCCAGGGAATTCTTTAACAATTCTGTTTATACTTAATTTCATTCTTCCTACTTGTCAGAAATACATTGTGTCATCTGTTTCTCTAAGTTTTGCATTCAGGTTACATTTGGAGACAAATAACTTTAGTTGCAAAACTATGTTCTGAATTCTAAAAACATCTCTAAATGAAGACCAGAAAAATCGACATAAAATTTCCTGTAGCACACCAAACTACAGTAAAAGAGTTGTGTTTCTTATAGCAGTACCCTTCAAGGTCAGCTCCTGAGTCAGTAGGAAGAAATCAGTGTAGGGAAAGAAGCATTTATCATCAGCTACTAATCCATAGGATCCGTCCTTTACCAACTCAGGAGTCCCATTTAGACGCACAAAGCTGGTTTGGGTGTTCCTTGCCAAGCCACATTAAGCAGCTGTGTAAAATGAATTTAAATGGCATGCATCAGAGTAAAATCACTTCCACTGGGGCAGAAAATCAATGTTAGCTAACCAGAGCTGGAAGATCAAAATTTGAGTTTCAGCAGGCTATCTCCAGATATAGTCCAAACCACCTCCTCCTTAATTAAAAATGAGGAAAAAGATAATTCCTGGAAAGCCTTGCAGGTGAACCTCCTAACGTATGTCTAACTGAAGCATATAATCTTGAAGCCTGACCTCTGAGAGTTGTGAGGCTTTTTTGTTGTACTTCAGATCCTTTCCCTTCCTTCATGCCTCATCCATTACATATATGTACTATTTGCTGTCACTTTTAAAAACGTATGTTTGATGGCCTCTGTCAGACTGTTTCAGAAACTTAGATTTTTAAAGAAGACTTCTTTTCTGCTTTGCCTGTTTATAACAGTTTAATAAGGGCAACTCTTATAACACTACCCTTCTACACACATACACACACACACACACACACACAATCTGCTTGCTCCATCATATAAAGGCAACTTAACTGGAAAAGCCAGTTTTACTAAATTCTAGTCCCTGTTTGGTCAAATTGTAAGAATTACAGGCCTTTCAGAAACTCCCCATTCACAGCACTTGTCTTAATGGCTCTTCTCTCAAGTCAGAATCCCAAAAGGGCTGCAGCCCACAGCAGCACAGGAAGCAATCAGGAACAAGACAAATGAGTGACGAAGGTACAGAGTGGGCATGTACACGTATGGACGTCTGCAATTAGATGGAAACAGAAAGCTCACTATAAAAATGAAATATTACAGCAATTACGCTTCAGACTTTCTCAGCTAGTTGGGTATAAGGCACCATAAAGGAAAAACACATAAACTTAACTCGTTTACGCAAACAATTTTAGTAAATGCAGTACTAGGAGTGGACGCAATGTGGGGATCACCCTCCCCCATATCAAGTGGGTTAAGGTACTTTTTGTGCCTTTTTTTTTCCCCCTCTCAATGTCTTTTGAAAAAGCAATAAACTCATTATTTATGGCTTTCTAATGTGACCTAGTAGATGTTTGGGGTTCAGAGACTTGATCAGCCGTGACGTTGAATTTGGCCGTATAAAGATGCTATCTTTAGAGATATTATGTATAAATACCTGTTTTGTTCCCATTTTTACCTAGAAGATGAACTGCTAAGTTCAACTGTCCACGGCCTGAGTTAATTTATATATATGTAAGAAAAACTCCAGACCCTATAACTATAGTGTAGAACACCAGGGAACTTTCTGGCCTGATCTTTCACCAAGTCTGCATTGTATAGGTTCTCTACTAGGTAGAAGCTCACACCTGTTGTTGTCATCATTGTTGTTCAGTTGTTTCAGTCTTGTCTGACTCTTCATGGCCCCATTTGGAGTTTTCTTGGCAAAGATACTGGAGTAGTTTGCCATTTCCTTCTCCAGCTCATTTGACAAGTGAGGAAACTGAAGTAAACAGGGTGACGTGACTTGCCCAAGGTCACACAGCTGGGAAGTGTCTGAGGCCAGATTTGAACTCAGGAAGAGGAGTCTTCCTGACACCATGCCCAGCACTCTATTCTCTGGACCACCTAGCTGCCCCCTAGGTCACACTACCCATATACTGTCAAGTTATGAAGATCTTAATTATTAGAAAGATGTTTAGCCATTGATCCTATATAGATTTTTAACATCTTACCCTGTTCTGAGAGAACTCCAGAGTTTAAATTTGATTTGCCTCTAGGTTCTAGAAATTGACCTTGTTAGAAAATAGTTATTACTATAACATAGTTACTTCCAGCCAATAAATCTGAATTCTTTGCCTCATTCAAGTGTGTTCTCCTTCTTAGCTGCACCCTAGAAGGAAATGATGGCTCTGTAGATTCTGATTCAGATCACTCTGTGTAGTGTAGACACTTTGCATCTGGAACCTATCATCTTGTAAGATGAAATGCTGTGATTGTATAGTTACTGCCACTCAAATGTGTTTGGATTCTTTTCTCCCCCTTCCCTTCCTTATTCATCTTAATTGGTAGTGCAAACATATCTTTAAAAATCTTCATTGTTGTGTCTGGCTATTACATAAGAATTTGGTCTCTGAAGAGATGCATTGCTGCAGTTACTCACCAGCAAGACAGTCTTGCATTTGGGAACTCTTCCTCGATAAAGAAGAAAATGGCTGGAGATTCTGGGGTGTTCTGAATGACAGATATAAAGCAACTACATGAGAAGGATGCAGATTGTATACTACATCGTGCTTGATTTTAGCCCAAAGACCAAGCATCCCCTTCATTTGGAGTCTCAATGACCCTCAGATAGAAGTGCAATTTATAGAAAGAGCTAATATGAAGAATCACAAGTATATGCAGGAAGGATGTTATTTAAAACAGAATAAGATGATCTGACTCCACTGGTATGAATTTATAAATATAGGAGTGGCTGAGTGGCATAGTGAATAGAGCAGTGGCCCTGGAATCAGGAGGACCTGAGTTCAAATGTGGCCTCAGACACTTAACACTTACTAGCCATGTGACCTTGAACAAGTCATTTAATCCCAATTGCCCTGCCTCCCCCCTGAAAAAAAAAAAAAGATTCTATTTGTATTTTAAAAACTTAGTGACATGCCTAGTACAGTGACCTGAGTGTTTTTGTTGTTGTTGTTTTGCTATATCTGAATATCAAAATTGCTTTTGACCTGTTTTGCAAACATAAAATATATGACTTGAGCTAAACCATCTCCCTTTATGTTGTTGCTGAGTTTAGATCACCCAAAGCAACCCATCGTCCACCTCGTAAAACAGAGCATTTTTCTCTGGGTTATTTCACTGTCTAAAAACAAAATTAAAAACTCAAGCAACTGCACAATCCTCTTTTGCCAATTTTCTATCCAGAGAACACACCCTAATTTGATAGTTTAGCTTTTCTTAAGTCATATCAGGTGCCTTACTGAAATAATTTAATTTTAATAAATTAAATAATTTATTTTCCCTATTTCTTCTACATGCACAAGCAGTTAGACTTCTTATTTTTACTTAATAGATGGTTGTGAGGATTTTGGTTACAGTTAGCTAAGTCTAAAGTCCTCCTCAGCTGAGGAAACAGTCTCTAGACACATTGTGGAGGACAGCCTTGGTGTTAACAGAGGAAGTAATTTCGTGATTATGTAAAAGTAAATGAACAGAAGTTTGCTTCCATTCCAGGAAAATTAATTTTTTGTTTTATAAATACAGGAGTGTGTTAGTAAATTTTGTTGTCTACACGAGGTTGCTTATGTCTTTGTCTTACACACATATTTTACAGATAGACACATTTTACACACACACATGCACACATCTTTCATCAGCCTTTCTTCAGTGTTGTGCATTTATAATTCATATCCCACGTTGTTGGTGCCAGCAAAGCACTCTTTCCATATTATTTTCTCCCTGGCCAGGATAATGCAGTATTGCAGAGGAGCCACTGGCAAGGAAATATATTAATGGAGACAGTGCATTAAAATGTCAAAGGGAAAGGGGTAAAAAAAAAAAAAAGTCTTCAAAACATTTCAAGCCCTAGTTACAGCTAGTTTTTCCCATAATGGCTCCACATGCTCAGAGAATAGTGAGTGGTTGCATTGCTTAAAAGTTTAACCCTTTGTCTGTTGGAGTGTTTGTTTCTAAAACGGTGAACTTTGAAAAAAGATAATGGAAGTCACAGATGTGAAGACAGAAGATCAGAAAGACTCCAGTAGCATCTCCATTCATTTCTGTGGTTAAATGCATTCCTATGTTCCTGCCTTAATTTTGAGACTTTTAAATTTTGGAATCTAGAAAGATATTAACTCTGTGACTTATTGGGATTAATGCAGGAACTCTTATTAGCATATGCTCAGTTTGTATAGAGTGTCATGAAGGTATCACAAAAACCTTCAATTAATCAGACAACTAGTATTTATTAAATCCCTACTATGTGCCAGGCATTGTGTTCATCTTGATCCCAACTGTTAACCAGGTACCAACAGAGTCCTTAATAGTGGATACAAAATATCAACTGAGGCATTATGGTCACCCACATACACAAGCATGATTGCAAGTGTGCACAGCCCCACATGCACACACAGTGTCCTGAGGAGAGACTTCTCAGATATAAGAGGAGCAAGGGACAAGGTAGGGAGAGACCAGTCTCTGGAGGAGGCGACAGATAAGCACCTTTTGCATCTGCTAGACTGTGACTGTCATTAGACACTGTTACTAATAAGTTTCTATCTGGGAGGGTTTTGGATTTGAGGGTGGGAATTTTTCTCTTTCTAATGGTGAATAATAAAACATGTGAATGTGGCTAGCATGCTTGTGAATAAATAGAATTGGAGCCAACCATCAGAGCTTTTCCAATATAAAGATTTTCTTGGGTTTCTGCATGGAAATTCAGACTAATGAACAGAACAAAATCCTCAAAGACTCTAGGCCCTTCTTCCTACTGGTACCGAGATACACCGAGATACAAAAGCATGTGTTTTAAAATTCTGAACCAAATCCAGTCTTTGAAAGTTGTTGGATACAAAGTTATAGAACTACTAAATGACATTTATTTGTGAATCAGCTCATCAAGAAAGTATTAAAGTATTTATGGTATGAAAAAGTTCTATATGAAAGAAAATAAATTTTAGTATCATCTGCATAGGTAGTAGATCCTAAACATTCTAAAATCCCATAAATAAAGAAAAAACCTCAGAATACTCAAATGATAATAACGGAAAAGCAAGAAGAGAAAAGACCAGCGTAAATAATGTTTCCTCCTAATGCTCTCTTCTCCTCCCTCCTCTTTCTTCCTTCCTTCCCAACAGAAAGACTGGGAATTGAATGGATAGCCAGCAAATTTAACCGGGAGCAGCTGGACTGGACTGATTGGGGGAAAGTGACATTTATATTCTTCCAAACTAGTCCTGTTCGTGTTTTAACTCATTCATTAACCATCTGTAGCAGAGATTTTCACTGACTTGGAGCTTTTACCAGAACTGCAGTCAGAATTTCAAAAGTTTGTCTGTGTTACCTATAATCTCCGGTTCCTCTGACCACATACTTCCATGCCTTTTTTCCCTTACATTCTGACTATGAATGTAATCATATGAAAGCCTACTCTCTCTTAACCAAAAAGTCCCCACGGTCTTCGCTGCCCTAATCAAAATTCACATTTCTGAATGCCATGAGGCTTTACCTGGTTACAGTAATTCAGGATAAAGGTATAAATGAGGCTAAAGAGGAATTTGTTGCCATTAATATAATAATAATAATTTGTGTGTATGTGTATGTGCACACACACACACACACACTTTAAAATTTGAAGTGCTTTCCGTACATTATCCTATTTGGGGAATATATGGGGGAAATATTTTTTACCTATTCCCTATTAGGTCTCTAAGAGGGACCGCACTTTCTACACCCCCAGTCTATCTAGCTGCACCTTCTTCTCCCCCTCTTCCCATTTTTCAGGTAATAAATCAGCATTGAACCCTCTAGTGACACCCTTTCTCACCTGCATTCACTTGGCATGCAGAACCCTCAATTCTCAGTTTGAAATACAATGCTTAGGGAGAAAATAGTTATTAAGAATAAAACTGTTGGTTGGCTCAGAGGACCCCCACTTTGGGCATTCCACAGTCAGTGGTGTAGCCTTGTGGTGTCAGCTTCTAAAACAATAAGGCCTGTGCTAATTGGTGCCTTAAGCCCATAGTTTTTTCTCTCCTAAAACTTAATAGCCCTGGCAGTGATTTAGGATGAGTGGGGAAATTGGTGAATCTTCTGGAAAGTACTGAAATGCAGTCATATCCTTGAAAATGTCTTGACATTTGGGGAGGGAAGTTTTATTTCTGTTTCCTTTCTTTAGAACCTGGGGGATGGGAATGGAGGGACCAAGCCTGAAGAGTGTTTCTCTGGGTCTGTAATCATTATTTGTGTTTAGGTGCTAGGTCTATGGAGAAAAGGAGTTCCTTTAGCTAGGAGCAAACAGACAGAACTTTGCTGGTACTTTTTAAGTTGACTTACTAAGTCATAGTGTTGTTGATATGTAAGAATCACCTGAAGATTGTACTACCTCTTCTCAGAAGTCCTGCAGCAGCTGCAAGTAATGTTGAGAACACTCATTGGTGCTGATGAGTGGCAGAGGATGAGAAGGACCCCAGTTTTCCCTAGCTTTGAGTTCTCCCTTCAGTCTGTTAGCTGATTTAATAAGAGCTGGCATTTCTGTTGTGCTTTGAGGTTTGCAAAGTACTTTCCCAGTATTATCTCATTTTATCATCACGATAACTCTGTGAGGTAGGTGCTATTATTATCTCTGTTTTTGGAGTTTGGGAAACTGAGGCAGAATGCAGGTAAAATATCTAAGGCTGGATATGAACTCATCTTTCAGACTGGATCCTATGCTCTGTCCTTTGTGCTGCTTAACTGCTACAATGTTAAACACCCCATTAATTAGTAAACTAAATAATGTTTCTAACTAGACTCCCTGTGGTGTATAAGCTACGTGGGAATTAGAAGAAACTTTTTAAAAATGTTAAGTGATATCTCTCTTCAGGCTGCAGCAAATAGTTCTAGGTATATAGGTACTTCAATCAAGTGTGGAGGGGTTTGTTGTTTTGTTTTGTTTTGTTTTTAATTTGGGGGGAATGTGAGTGGTCTGGACTTACAATTTCTTTGGTTTGGAGCCCTCCTGGTAAGTGAACTCCCTCTGCCTAAGTAAGGCTGCAGTTTACATTCTCAGAGATCGTCTTGGTCACTGAGGGGTTAAGTGACTTGCCTGGGATCGCACAGCAAATTCGGTTTGACTTTGAGGAGGGTTTCCTGTGCACTATTCCAGGCGCACCTCATGTTGGCTGGAATGACAGAATGTGTCATTGACAATTCAGGGCAGATTATTCACTTTTAAAGTTTGTCAGAAAAAGAGGACTGCTTGGCACAAGGGTTCTGAAGCCAGAGTCCACCTTCCCCACCCATCCCCCAGCCCTCAGAGTCTGTGAATAGACTTCAGTCAGAAAATGTGTACATCTTTATTTTAGCTATCATTTGGCTTCCTTTGTAATCCTATGTCTTTTATTTCATGCATTTAAAAACATTATTCTGAGAAAGGGTCCAAATACACATAAAAATGTTAAGAACTCCTGCCTTAGGGCGAAAGAAGTATGTAAACATAAAGATAGAATTTTTATTTACTCAGTCTTACTTTCAAAATGTTACTTTCCCAATAGTCTCATCTTTGTAAGGGAACTCCTTAAGCCAGGGTACCTTCGGGTTGCAAAACCCAAACAAATGCCATCTTTTAAGTAACAGCAATCTTTAAATACAAGGCAATTGAAATGAAGACCTTACAAAGGCAAGGATTTCTAGGTAGAGATGCAGCAGAACTGATTGTTAGCCTTATCAATAATGTTGTTTTTCTTTCCAGAGAGTATTAAGAACCATATTTTACTAGACAGAAGAATTGTGCCATTTGTACCTTGTCAGAGCTGCATGTAGTCATGAATGCCTCAATTCATAAAACTTGCAAGTTTAATTAACAGGAAATTAATAAATAGCCTGGAATTCTTGGGCAAGGTATGCTCATGGAGAAACTTGCCTATGAGGAAAAGACAGCACTTGGCTGTCTGGTACTGTGTTCTCCCTTGATATGCTGCTGCGCCCCACATTGCTGTTTTGAGCTTTTTGGCAACCTAAAGAAAAATGCTTAAGGTCCAAATCTTTGGCATGCCTTTGGAGATCAGAATCCTGGTTCATTTTCATGTGTCTGCCAGTACACAGAACATCACAGTGGAACCATGAAGCCAGGGTTCACAATGGAGGGAAGTGGTTATCATCCACTCTTAATTACTGTAAGTCAGAGCCCAGCTAATGTTTCTCTTCTCACTCTGTAAAGGGAGTATCTCTCACTGTAAAACACTCTTAAGGCTCCATGTTTCAGGTAGTTGTGAGAGAAAAGGTGAGGATAATTAATCAGTACTTTGGGAACAATTTCAGGGAAGCCATTTCAGTAAAAAAGCTAGTTATCTGAATTAAATCAAAAAGTGGGTTTAAAGGAAGTGCCCCCGAGGTCCCTTCTATCTCTAGAGTTTACTCATGGAAAAGAATCATTGTATAGACCTAACTTATGAATGTATATGAAAGAAAATATCTTCTTTTGGAGGAAAAAAGTAGGCCACAATGAACCTGTGACTTTTTAAAATCCATCTAACTTGTCCTGATTATACATGAAAAATAACTCTTCTTTGGGGGGCAGTAAGAGAGTATATCTGAATAATAAAATCTTTCATAAGACGTAGAGAAAGAATATGAGTATTGGTCTGCAATGCCTAAACTGTGCCCTACTAACATTTCAAAATATTCAGCCACACATTAAAAGGTAAAAATGAGGAAAGGAGTGTTTTTTTTTTTCCAGATTTGTAATAATCTCATAGTAAATATCACAAAATGTTACAATAGGGTTTTTAAATCAAGAATCAATTTTTCACTCTGCCAACCCTCAATCTTGAATTCTTCTCTCCCCTTCTCCCCCCATCTTCCTTCTCTACTTATATTCCCAAGGTTCTGAATGTCATTGGAAGAGATCAGACCATCATGCAGCAACATGTAAATTCCAGGGCCACAAAAATTCATGTTGTCTACAGTGGGTCCTTATTGATGTATGTCAGAATTTTTATTCTTCCCTTATAATGTCTGTTTTGCACTCCCCCAGACTGTATTTTCACTTCTCTCCTAAAGCTCATTATACCTTTCTACTGTACTCCATGCCTATCCCCAATAGATGCCATTGCCTCATACTTTACTAAGAAGATTGAACCATCAAGTCATAAATTTTCCTTTTCTCCACATTTACAAAACTCTTCCAAGTATTTATCCATCCTTTTTTTCCTTCATTCTTGTCTCTGAGGAAGTAATGACTCTTACTTACCTACATTAATTCCTCTACCTGTGTCCTCCCCATTACTTCACCTTTCTTACAGGACTCTTGATAATTCCTTTCTTGTTTCTCTTCTTCAATTAATTCCTATCTGCAGACTCCCTCTCCCACTCACACCTAAAAACGTGCTCAAGTCTACCCTATCAAAAAAAAAAATTCTACCCTGCCATCCTCTCAAACTGTTATCTCATGTCTCTCTTCTATTATCCTCAGTCTTCTAGAAAGAAAGTTTCTTTGCTCACTACCTTTGATTCCTTAACTCCCACTAACTTGTTAATCCAACCACTGGACCAAAAATTATCTCTTCGTGTTTCTTTTTTTCTCTTTCTTTCCTCAGCTACTAGCATGGTGCCTTTATGAATAGGAGATGTTTACTTGAATTCAATAAATTCTCAAACTAGATTCTGGGGCTTGGGACTGGGAAGTCGGACTAGACTAGGAGATGGGTGATAAATATTTCCACCAAGAAGATTAAGGATTGATTAGGCAGGTAGGAGAATCAAGAGAGAGCAGTGTCACAGGGAGAAAGGATAGAATAAAAGGAAATGTGTTTGCATTGCGCGTGCACGCGTGTGCGCGTGTGTGTGTGTGTGTGTGTGTGTGTGTGTGTGTGTGTAAAATAGGAAAAAGCCAGTTAGAAATAAGAGAGAAAGAGAGAGAAAATTTTTTTTCTTGAAAAAATAAATGTTATTTGTTATATGAGATGGCTTTCTTAGAGGGAGGTAGACTGGGAGAAATTCTATAAATATGAAAACAAAAGCTATGAAAAAAACCTCTTTTTTAAAAGTCACAACGAGTGAGAAATGACAGAGAGAGCCGTCAATTTTCGTAATGATTAAAGTTAGGCTTCCTCAGCTTGGAATTTAGGTCCTCGCAGAGCTACCGACATAGATTACTGCAGGTTACAAGTATCCAAACACACCAGGAAATGAGAGCACTCATTTTGATTTTTTGTGTTTCTAATACTTGCGCTTTTTTCAAGATTCTTAAGGGAGTTTTTGCTTTGTTTTTGCTTTTTGCTTTTAATTGAATTCTTTGCTTTAGAACCAGAACTTAACTCATCATCTGTTACCAGCTGGCGTTCTTCCTGTTGCACCATTTTCCATTTTAGACATGGAAGCCCCTTTATAAGAGCAGCTGCTAGCAACTCTATTGCCAGTTAAAATTAAGACAGACTAAGGTGGGTGCCTTCCACCCACTTCAGCTGCCCATTCATAATGCAGTAGGAATCAATGAAATGTCATTTTCTTGTGTTGGTAAATGTTAGGTGATAGTCTTCAACTTAGGGAGTATTATGTATTATGTAATTTTTAGCAAGACAGTGTTGCCTTTTAATTTCCAAGAAAGCAGCTGACATTATAGGCACCCCAAATATGACCAATAATGAGAAAACTATGGAAGTGAGCACTCGTAGGACAAATCGCAGTACTTGCAAGCCACATAGAAGCAACTGCTGATACACTGATACTTTTTTCCATTCTCTTTCCATGGGTGAAGGTGGACTGATTTAAAAGAAAAAAGTGTGAGAGTATACATTTGATGCTAATTTATAATTTGAAGTCAGAAGTTCTTCCTTTTTCCTTTTTGTCTTTGGCCTGATGTCAACCAATACCACCTCACTTTCACACTGGCTTAATTTCCAGCCAGAGCAGCTAGCATGTCAAGAATAATATGTTATTTTGCCACCATAGTTGCTAATCTCGTGGTTGGTTATGGGCATACTAATGGATTAGTCACACAGAAAATTGGCTGGGGGTTGGCCATTCAGTTGTTGTTGTGTGTTTTTCCCTTCCTATCCCAACACTAGATTCCAAGTCATCTAAAATAAATAATTGACTAAATTCTCCTATGTGCTTCTGTAGAAGAATCTTCACCAAGTTAAGCATTTTGGAAATTGGCCTCCTTTCAATATGTGTGTAAAATTAGTTGGCTTTTATCAAGATTTAAAATATGGCCTACAATATAACAGGGGTGTGTGTGTGTGTCTGTGTGTGTGTGTGTGTGTGTGTGTGTGTGTGTGTGTGTGTAACTCCAGAATAAAAGATCTTGGAGCAGACATGGCAGACACTAGGACTGTTGGTGATCCTAAATTCTTGATATCCTGATTACTCTTAGATTTAAATTTTGATGATCAATTGCCCTTACTTTCAGTGTTAGCCTGTTTAGTTTTGTTGATAGGCACTCTCATTCGAGTTTTAAGTGAATTGTGATTTTTATATATATATATATATATATATATATATATATATATATATATATATATAGTGATCTATGATGAAAAATATAAGTGAATCAGCAGTTGTTTGGCATGTTTTCCCAACAAAACTTGCTTGCCAATGAATATAATTTGCATCCATAATTTTCAGGCTCTGTCCTGGCCCCTTCCCAATCATGTGAGTCTCTGTCTTTCACTCTCTCTCTCTCTCTCTCTCTCTCTCTCTCTCTCTCTCTCTCTCTATGTACATATATGTGTGTGTGTATGTGTGTATGTATGTACATATATATACATATATGTGTGTGTGTATATGTGCGTGTGTGTGTGTGTGTATAATCTTCCCCCTCCCTTTCCTTCTTTTCCTCTCTGACCTCCTCCCGTGGGTTTAATTATTATTTCTGTGTTCCCATTTCATAAATATATCTATCCAGCCCCATTCTCTTCACTCCTGAATTACCAGTTGCCTATTAGTATTTGAAACTGGATATCCCAGAGAATTCTCAAACTTAGTATGTCCAAAACAAAATGCATTATGTTTGCCTCCTAATTAATACCCACTGTTTCCTTAAACTTCCTAATGTCTCTCAAAAGTAAAGACTATTGGTCTTTCCAGCTTCATTGTACTTTTTATTCCCCTGCCCCACTCCTGTCTCCTACATCCCCCCTCCCATTGTGCCATCCACCCCAGTGTGTTCTCCCATTTCTCACCCTCAACCATCCCTCTCCTTTCTCTTGGCCTTTGCACTCAGGTCCCCATGCTAACCTCTGCTTCATAGATTCCAAGGCACAAACTTTCTATTAAAAAAAAAACACAACCAAACTTTCTTGATTGCCCCCCCAACTGTTAATGCCTGCCCTCCCTCACCTTGCTGTACTTTTTGTATATGTTTTCTTTATATGTATTCTGCATGTACCTGTGCACTGTATTCCCCCCTCCCCAATAAAATGTAAGCTACCTGAGAGTAGGGATTGTTTCACTCTTTCTCGTTTTATCCCCCTTGCGCATACTAGGCCCTTAATAAAAGCTTGTTTATTGACTGAGTGATGTGTTCTCAAGTGCCATATTTCTGGAGAACATGCAAAAATCCAGCAGAATCTTTGTTATAAAAACCTCGTCTTTTCCCACCTGTTTCCAAAGGTTTTTGGTTGTTAACTCGTCACTTGGCTTTTCCGCACAGTTCCCTCCCCACTCACGGTCCAACCAAGCCTTGGCAGTTCTACTGTCTTCATCTCTCAATTCCCAGTTGCCATCCTGTTTCAGGTCTTTATCACCTCTCACTTTAAACTGTCATCAACAAGCATTTATTAAATGTTTCCTGTGTGCAGGCATTGTGCTAAGTACTGTACAATTTTTATCTTATTTGCTCTTCGCTGCTGTTGTTCTCAGGTCACATCTGACTCTTTGTCACCTCATTGGGGGTTTTCTTGGCATAAATACTGTAGTGGTGTGCTATTTCCTTCTCCAGCTCCTTTGACCAATGAGGAATCTGAGGCAAACAGGGTAATGTGACTTGCCCAAGGTCACCCAGCTAGTAAGTGTCTGAGGAAGAATTTGCACTCAGGAAGATGAGTCCTTCTGACTTCAAATCCAGCACTCTGTCCACTGAACCACCAACTCCTAGAATTCATTTAGTACCAAAATATATTGGCAGGGTCCCCTCTTCTACCTTGTTGGAGGGAGGAATTGCCGAATCTTTTGGCTTTAAGACTTGTATCCTCATTTAGAAAGAGGAAAAAATGTATTTGTATTCTGGTTTAGTTTATTTAGTTTTATCTAGTTTATTTTACTTTAAATACAAATTTTTTCCAAACATGCTTATAATACATTCTGTGGATTTTTAGAGTAATATCTTCATCTGATAAATGGCAATGTCAGTGGAAAATCACTCTTTCCTTGCTGCCTTTACATTGAACCATAGGAAACAGTCATTTAAAAATTGCTGTTCATTCCTTTTCCTCATCAGTGCTATGTCTTTTGTTGGCAGAAGATTGTGTGCTGTTTTAGGTAGTTCCTGTGTGGGTGAAGGGAAAACCCATAAAAAAAATTATGTGTGTGTGTTTGGACTAAGAAGGAGGAGAGAAGTCAGGAAAATGCATTTACAGAAACATACTCCTGAATTCCTCTCATTATAATAACCCATTTGGTGTCATAGCGTGACAGATTATAAACACTTACATCTAGTCTCAACTCAAGACAGATTTAAATAAAGTACTTCTGGCTATTGTGCAGGTCAGTGTGTTTAAATAACAAACCCCCAAATCATGCTTTTGACATTTAAAAGAGAGAGAAAATATTGTCATTCTGTAGACCTGGCACAGATAAGCAGAGGGCAATTTGGCCAGTACACTGTGATTTGTGAGTGCAGCCTAACACAGTCATTTTCACAGTGTGCAATCAGTAGCTACCTTAGCAATGTGTCAGCATAACAACAACAAAAATTCTTTTAAAATGTTTACCCCAATTACCCCCCTGAGATACTTCCAGGCATTTACCGCTACAGCCATTGTAGGTTAAGGTTCTGGAGAATCAGGGCAGCAGTAATTTATTACAAAAGCCATATAGGCCTAAAGACCCACTGGAAATGAAAACCTAATGTTCACAACCCAAAGGGTCAAACTACAGCGTATGCTGCTTTTGAAAGAGCATGTTTTGTTTTGGGAGACATACTTTTTTGTTTGTTTGATTGGGTTTTTTAATTGGGGGGGGGTTGTTTTGCTCTTCTTTCCCTGTCTCTACTTCCCCTTTCCTACCTTCCACCCCTCTGTCTTACATCAGTCAGATTCTTTGATCCCTAATGAGAAAATTAACTGTAATCTAACAGGCTTTCTTGTATGCGTTTGCAGGATTTTGTTTATTACTATAGTTAGGAGATTTTGGTCTACCCCACAGATGACAATCATATCTGTAAACTAGCTAATGTGTAATAAAGTTAAGTTAGCAGCCTTCTGAAGTTGGGATGAATAAGAAGCTTTTCATCTTGAGTCACATAAATCACCCATTGCAGCAGTGATCAGTAAGGCCCTGAAGTGCTCAGTTATTCCCAGAGGTCATGTTTCCTTCCATAAAATAATTTGCTCCCAATTCCTAAAACTCAGCACTTTGTGCTATATAGTTGTCGCTTGTTGTCTTCCATTGTGCCCCCTTCTTGCTTCTTCACATTTGCCAATAATTTTTTGGCAAACTCCTCAAAAGTATATTTATGAGCAGCCATTTCTCGATAGTGGTATTGGCCTGCAGGAATCATTGGAGGTTGGAGACATATACTTTTCCCAGGAGGAAGTGTTTCCTACTATGTGCCTAAAAATCGTCCAAACCAAAGGACAAACCTCATTCCTGAAAAAAGATTGGGCAAGGATTTGATAAATAATTTTATTTTCACTCCCCATTACCCATCTACCACCATGCCCCTAATATCATACTCTTGGGAAGGATATGGACACACTCATACACATACACACACACACACACACGAATCAGTACCCAATGTTGTCTCACGTTTCTGGATGACCCACCTGATGGTCACCAAAGGGAGCTATCGCCTTCAGTGGCTACTAACTGTAGCCCACAACTGATACACACCACAGACTACCAAAAATTTTTTATTTTATTAATTTTTTATCTAGTTTAATGGTTCTAAAAATTCTACTTTTATCCTGGTATTTTTTTTCCTTAAAAATTATCAAATTATGTTAAATGAATATAATGGGAAAATTGAACTTAATAAGTATAAAGGATTTTTAATATCATTATTTAGCAGGAGAGTAAGTGTCGGCAGTTAAACACCCCTCCAACAACCACCTCCCCCCCCCCAAAAAAAAAGGAATAGGACTGACCCTGCACTGGGTGACTTGGTGGCATAAATTTCTTCTCTTGTCTTAGGGCAATTAAGACTCTTTTTTCCCCCTCTCCTCTTCCACCTTCCCCTCCGTTTATTAAGTTGTAAATCCTAATGAAATGCTTCAATAACAAAGCAAAGGAATGAGAAGGTTTCCGGAGGAGTCTGGCTTGTAATGTGCTGTGATATTTGAAATGGAAAAGAGGTAGTAAGAGTCAAGCCTAGTGAGAAGGCTGTTCAACTTTGGGAGATGATGAGTGAAATATGAGCCAAAGTTCAGTCATGTGGTGGGATTTATTAAATATGGAATAAACTGGAAAAGGGATTAATTCCTTTTAGCAGTGAACAAGTCTATGTTTGGAATGCCCACCTAGACAACATGCCTAGCAACACCAGATCTTGCCTGTTTTCTTTAGCATAGTAAATGGTCCTGTAGGCAGCTTCCTTTCTCTGTAGTGCTGGTGACTAAGGGAACTTATTAGTATATACACTCCAGCTTCTGCTGTTAAAGCACTTCAACACAGGGAAAATACTTCACACATTCCACTGGGATAGGCAAGACAAATGGTGACCTTCCCGATTAAGAAGTGTCCCCCACCTAGCCCATCCTCTGGAAATAGGAGCAGCAGACTATAGTGACATGGAAATTGTCCTGGGAAATGCTAGAAGATCAACTTTCCTGTTTACAAACTTGGGGCAGAAATTTCATCCTAATAGTTTACAATTCAGATTACCTTAAGCACTCTATTTTAGATAAATAAATATTTTTAGATATGCTATATGTAATCATATATTTGTAGATATATGTTATATGTATGATTATGTTATATATGCAAACATCCATATAACATCAATAAACATATAATTGCCTTATAATCAGATAAATAATTATATTACATGTTTATATTATATAATTTTACATATGTTTGTATAATTTTATCTTCACAATAATCATAGGAAATAGGTTATTTCCATTTTACAGATAAGAAAACTAAGCTTTAGAAAGATTAAGGGACTTGCTTTCAAGGGAATTCTGTTTTTAATTATGGGAACCAGTATATAAACACAGGTCTTTTGACTCCCAGTTTATTGTTCTTTAGAATTCCTTGTTCAGTACTTACCAGCACTCACTATAATCAGCAAGCATTTTATTAATAAGGACACTGAGACCTGGAGAGGTTCAAATGACTTCTCCAAGGTCATACAAGTGGTAAAATGTCCTTCATTGTAAAGTGAGGTATATAACCTAGAGGTCTCCCCTTCTGCTATAGTACTTTGCTTCACCCTCCCCCCACCTCCGGAGCTGCTGATGTTTCCGTCCTCATCCAGAATCCAGCCCTTTCCTTGGAAAGCTCAACGCTTGGGGCTACTATTAACAACATAATTCAATTACTTTATGGATTCAGAAGAATTTTACAGGCTAGCCAGGGAACATAACCCTTATTTATGGCATTATCTTTGTAGGGGAAATGTGTCCCAAGTTCCGACAACTAATTTACAAATGAACTTTTGGAACACACCCCATTCCTAAATTGAGGACTGCATGTACACCATTCATTCCCTTAAGAAAAACAGGAGATAAATCCTAAAGCGTACCATTTGCTTTATTTTATGACAGCTGCTTAAACAGTGTATCAACCTTCTTTGAATAAAAACATCAAAAAAGCAGACCAAATATTTTTGAGTTAACTCCAAAAACCAACCCAATGATGCTCTGACCTTAAGAGTATAGAAGTGTTTAGCAGCTGCTGTGAAACATATTTATAAGTGTTTAGTGACCTGGAGGTTAATCAAAATGAGTTTGGTGATCTCAGCTCAATTCCTAATGGATTGTAGTTTGTATTATTCCACTGATTCAGCACAGTTTGTCACAGTCAGGCAGTCTTTAATCAAAGAAGCTTATCAATGGAATTGAGAGGGAAAGAAGTAGAACTGACTCATTTCTTCCCACACCCGTCCCTAACCATCCTCTCAGCCCCCTTAACGTCATCTTTCTTTGGTCATCACTAAGCTGCAGTTAGTAAAAGACTGATTTTTTTTTTTTACAATACTTTGGAAAAAGAAAATAAATTTGAAAGGTTTGCAAAAATCAAAAATTTTAAAACTCATAGTGAAACTCTCAGTTTTCCAAAATTTTACGCACTGTCATTTTTTTGGGGAGTGGGGCAAGAAATGGTCTGCATCATTTCAACTTTTATTACAGTCCAGAAATGTAAATGCTTTGGCTGAAATTAAATGGAAGCATCAGAGTGCAGACACTAGCTTTTAAAACCTAGTTTATCCTGATGGCTATCAATAGCAGTTTTTAATTGTTTACTTTTACACAGGAAGAGGCAGCGATGGCTATCTTCATCTTTCATTTTTGTGCTTTAATTTCTGAAGATTTTGTCACATCAAGTCTATTCATGAGATAAAACGGTACTATCCAAAATTTGAAAAGTTTTGGTTTTTTTTTAAAGATCCAATATTTACATAAGAAAAGCTTGACTACTAAGCTGGAACCTTTTAAAGTTGTTGCCACATGGCCATCATCTTTCTTTTGGCTTTGTAATTCTTCCTAAGGGAGTTGTACCACTGTGCAATTTAAATTCCTTTTCCCCCCATATCTCATTATAAGCAGTCAGAGAAATGACACTCTACAATAGTGTCTCCTTCATATCAAAGAATACCCTTTGCCTTTTTACACAGGGAAGAGAAGCTTGTCTTCGACAGAGCAAAGGACAAAATAACTTTTTTAGGGGGGAAACAGAGACAGAATGAGGTTTGGGTGATGGGAGAAACTTTAGACAATACCATTGGACTGCTCGTTAAGAGTAATTTATAGACTGGTAAAAAAAAAAAGTAGAAGAAACCATTCCCACTCATAATTCTGCTCAGAAATGCTGAAAATCAAATGCTTTTGCTATATAATTTCTAAATATTAAAGTTAGATCATCAGAATTACATTTTTTTAAAAGAAGAAAGTTATCTTGGAAATAAATATCCTTGTGTATTACATCTGAAAATCTGGAAACATGGCACATAAGCACATTGCAGGGAAGGTCAAATAAATTAATTTCTCAAAATAAGTCCTTTTCCTCTCTGAGAAGGGGCAGGGTTTTCAAGAGGCCACACTCAGTAGTTGTAATACAGGATCAGATGGGTTTGTCTTGGTTTTTAATAGAACTTGGCTTGTTTTGCTTCTGACATTTTTCTTCCAATTTTGCATCTCCCCTTATTTCCTTATTTTACTCCTGTCCATTCTTTCTCATTCTGAACATCCTGAAACACTTAATAACTGACACATAAAGATTTAATAACTATTACCCTCAAAAACCTTGTGAGGTAGTTATTAGTGCAAGTAATGGTATCTTCATTTTATAGATAAAGAAACCGAGATATATAGAAATTAAGTGATTTACCCAGAGTTACATAGGTAGTATGTTTTGGAATCTGGGTTTGGACTCAGGTCTTCTGACTTTTAGAACCATTCTTTTTCTTAAAACATATCTATTTATGTCACCTATATGAAGAAATCTGATTTACAATTGCTAAATATTTTATAAAACTTGCTAGTTACCAGTAGATTTCCTCCCACCCACCCCTTCTTCATCACTACTGCAAAAAAGAGAGGTAAAAATTACTGCTCGTGTTTCTGCAGTAGGTGGATTATCATGGAAAACCACGTTGTTCAACTTTTCTGTTGTATTTGGTAAGACGTGTTATCAACATGCGTGTATGTGTCTGTGCTCTCTTTTATAGGCAAAGCAGTTTTCCTGGCATGAATCAAAGTGGACTTATGGGCTCCAGCTCTCCTTACAGCCAGCCCATGAACAACAGTTCCAGCCTGATGAGCCCACAAGCCCCTCCTTACAGCATGACCCCCAACATGGTGAATAGTTCAACAGGTAATAATGTGCGATGCTATGTATGACTATTAAAGGCAGTACTCCCCTTTAGGAAACTCTCAACCTTTTTTTTTTTTAAAGCTCCTTTCTAGGTTTCCCAAACATATTTTAAAAAGACATAAGAAACTGAATCTTTTGATGACTTGAAGAAAATCCTGCATTTCCACTTTCTGGAAATCTAAACAGTGAAAACATACATATGGGAAGCAAACAGAACCTTTTTACCTTTTCTAAACTAGTGGGTCCAAAATTTAATTAATGTTTCATAAATTACTTGTTCACTTTGTGTTTTTTATTCATGTCTTTCAGCTAGGACACTACATCAGAAACTAAGTGGAGATTTTTTCTGAGTTCTCTTTTTCTTTGACAAAATTTAAATTGCTACAGAGACTTATGGTGGACTTCCTCCATAATAAGACCCGTGCTTATGTCATGTGTCATGTAGGAGAAACACATTTAAAAATTCTGTTTCTGAAGTTATTTTTTTTTGCTTTTTTTTTTTTTGGAGGGGAGAGGGCAGGGCAATTGGGGTTATGACTTGCCCAAGGTCACACAGCTAGTGTAAGTTTCTGAGGCCGGATTTGAACTCAGGTCCTGCTGACTCCAGGGCCCGTTCTCTATTCACTGTGCCACCTAGCCACCTCTCCAAAAAGTTATTGAAGGACCAAACAGGGAGGAAATTTTTTTTTTTAATATTTGAAAAAACATCTTTTAAAATACAAAAAAAATCAGAGTCTTCAGTAAATACTATTTATATTCTATTACTATTGAAAAAATTATGTGATCTTTTTTTCAATTATACATTTTTTGTTCTCAGTTCAACCCATTCGAATTTCTAACTTCTGAATTTTAATATTAATAATAAATATATAACTATCTAAATAATAAATATAATTAATATAAGAAGATAAATTCTTTTAGTCAGGTAAAACGTAGAGTTTCTGAGCTGCTTAGCAAAACCTCCTCAAATATCATAATACGTTTGAAGTTCTAAAACCACTCCTTTCAACTACCCCATGCTTACTACCTATGGATGGAGAACATTTTTATTCTGGATATATGAAGGTTCACTGCATTTCAGCTGTCAATGGTATTTTGTACTTTGAAAGATCACATTGTTGAATGGATTAAACTTTCCTTCTAGGTGACAAATTGGAACTTAACCTGTTGTTGTTAACTTCACTGTGCTTTGTAACAGGCCAAAGAAAAACATGGTGGACTTAAAGGTTGAAGTCTCTTAGAATTCACTTTCTTTCACACCTTTACTTTCAGGCTTTTACTGTTAGCCTCACAGTAAGGGAGAGAGAATGGACAGTGAGCTCCCACCATGATATATCCCACCTAAAGTATTGTTTTCAAAGGCCTAGTGGTGTTACTGAGTGATTTCTTCTTTAAACGTTTTTTCTTAGTATAAATGAAAGAATGAAACCTACTGGTCAAACCAAAAATAGGTTTTAGGTTATTCGGTTTTTTTTTTTAAAATAAATAAATAGGCCTTTCTTAACATTAAGCAGGAGGGCATTTGTTTGTCCCAGAAACATACTTTTGCATTTGAAATGAAAAGTGAAAAGCTGTTGAGCAATGGCCCATGGAAAAAGGTTTACTTTTCTCTCTACTAGTGCTGTCCCAGGTAATGTGATAGTTGGGTTTTGTCGTTATATGTTTTGTCTGGCTTGCTGAAATAAAATCACTTCTGAGCATTGAAACTGCACTATAAATTCTGATGCGCTATTAACAGTAGTCATTTTCTCCCCTTTTTCTTTGGCCCCCAGAGCCACAAAAACAACCCACAACAAACAGATGGCACAGTGCCCTGCCTAAGAAGATTTATGTATTCCTAAGGAATAACCAGTTTAAAGGAAGATTCACAGAGGGGTGTTTTTTTTTTTCCTCCTGTTCAGATAATTCAGCCATTCGTTATTTCATACAGAGGAAATCTGTTCAATGCAAGGCCATTTATCCTCCCAGTCTTTTGTATGGGATAGTCATACACTTTTTATTGCATTGTGCATCTTGAAATATTGGATTTTTAATAATTTAAACATTTATCAAATTTTTTTTTGCCTGCCCATTGGTGCAATTTTGTTCCAGCTTTATTAATTCAAAGGCTACCTGATGGAAAGCAGAGTAATTATAAGATGTACCAGGAGTATTATGTGTTTAACATTTCCTGTGTATCTCTGTATACATTCTCGGATGTGGATTGTGTTGAAATTTCTGAGAGAGAACAGAAAGGACAAAAAGAAACTTGGAACATAAACTGCAAATGTTAGTTTTGATTAAGAAATGTACATAAATTCTGTTAATGGGGCACAGAGATTAATTCTTCCAATCCCAGAATGGCAGAGATCAGTACATTAGTCTTTTTGCCAAAGGCATAAGGAGATGGGCTGTTTGTGATAGCAAAAAAGCAGTTTCCATTTCAAAGGGCACATTTAAAGAAAGGAAGACATACCCAAATAATGACTCGGACCAGAAGTAGGATTTTCCTGGATAGTGGCTTAGGGGACTGACACTCCAGCCATCGTTTTGCTCAGTTGAAACAAATGTGCTTTAGATAGTGTGTAGGGTGAAAAAAAAAAAAAGCCTCTTGTGTAGTGACAAATTGTTACAGGCTTCAGTGAGCAAGTAATTATTTAAATAGAATCGGTGCGAGTACAAATGTGACAACTATTTCTTCACTTATAATGCCAGAGGGAGAAGGATGGTAAGCAGTAGGGAATTTTTCCCCCTATAAAGGAGATATTTTTACCATTTGGGGGGGGGAAACCACAATTGTTAATAATCAAGACAGAATTGTTAATCTTTTGAACCTTGTTAAATACAACCTTGTGTAGCATTTATATTGATTAGTTTCTATTTATTTGTGTTTAATTTTATAGTGTTCATTAATTGAAGTCTTGTCTGAATATAAGCTATCATCTTAAATTAAGTTCTATCTAAATTCCACAAATGTAGTTCCCATCTATGGTTCAGCACTTGGCACTCCAAAAGTCACCTTATGTACCAAGTAGAGAGAGCATGCTTTCATCATGGTAACTTACAGTTAGCAAATAAAGAAGTAGAGCACGCGTTCATCATGGTAACTTACAGTTAGCAAATAAACAAGTAGAGCACGCGTTCATCATGGTAACTTACAGTTAGTAAATAAACAATACTGTAGCCATGTGCCTCTGTAGCTGAGCCATCTTCTGGTGTGGAACCACTTCCCTCATGCCTTTCAATGCATTCATCTCAGCACTTACCAAAGCGTTTTTCAGATCTAAACATGACTTAAAATGTTGAATGACTTAGGTCACCCTCTGTTAGAAGAACTCAGACCCAAAATTCTGTCATTGTATCTATGGTGTCTGGCTCAGTAGGCTTCCTGCAGTTATGGCCACTAGCTTCACACGCTGAGACCCTACTTCTTTTCTGGTGCTTATCATATACTTTGAAATAAAGAGTCTATTAGTAGGACATGAATCTCTGAAAGATGCATAATGATTTTCATCTTAAAGCTGCCAAGTATCTCTTGTAGAGGATGACGGTGGTCTCCAGGTTATTTCCATACAGCAGTTTGCTATCTTGCCCCCCTCAAAAAAAAAATAGAAAGAAAAGGTACTTGATGAAAAATGAACTTAAGTACAAAGGTAAACCACTTGATTAAACATGAGGATGAAACCTCTTACCCCAAGGGGAAAATAAATGTGCTGATACATGGAGTATGTTAGTGTAGAAAAGAAGAGAGGCTTTTTCCAGTGCCTGCTGATCCAGTGAGAGAGAAATTTTTCTCTAGGGCTATGCTGGTTTCTTTGTAAGCAATACATTAGCTTTAGACGATGTTACTTTATATTTGCCACATAAAAATAGATGAGAGGTATATAGGCACAAAGGCAGGCCCTTTCTGTGTTTTCACAAAGAAGGAATAAAATATTTTTGCAGAGTGTGGTATGCTGTATTATTGTCCATGAAAAGAAAAGAATGGTCTGTGTATTTCCGGGCCTGTTTCACCATCTTTAGGGAATGCTGCTGTAGCCTTGAGGGGGAATCATGGGAGCTGGGAAGGAATGAATGTTTAGCTTCAGTTTTACTCATGTCTTATATTCTTTATGGTCTTTTTGAATATATTAAATCCAGTGTGGAATAGCTACTTTAGGACCTTGACCCACACTTTCTTTATGAAATCTTTCTAGCTTTTAAATTTCAGTGGTAAAGCCAGAGGCTAGTACTTGAAATCCAGTCACTGAATGCATATGGCACTTTTTTGCAGTCACAAAATTTTTATTGTCCTTTTTTATGCATGCACTTTACATACTAGATTACTTGTTTCGATAGTATAAGGGGGAATGGTGCCTTGATTTAACACATCTTTATAATGGTGGTGGTCTTTCTCTTCTGGGAAAGAGGTAAAAACAGTTCCCCTGGAGTACCATTGCCCTAGGAACCTTAAGGATGTTTGGAGCGATTCATTGAGAATTCTGGTAAGAAGTCACAAATAAGCATTTCGGTAGAAAGCACTTATAGAATCCACAGTAAGGAAAAATCATGCTATATCCATTTGACAAAAATACAATTTGCATTTCAAGGCAGGTGTACTAATTATGGCACAATATTCAAAATTAAACTGCATTCTAATTCATCCCTCTCAAAAGAAGAAATTGGGACAACTGGAATATTTCTCTATTTTGATACCTGTTAACTTACTGTTGTAAGCATAGTAAAAGGCAAAGAAAGCCTGGGGAAACTCAGAACTAAAGTACGTATTTTAATTAATCAGTCTGTGCCTACTTAAATTATTTTTATGTCATTGTGATTTAATATATAGACGTAATTTATGGCAAATAGTGACATGTTTCAAATTTCATAATTGGTTGATGTTGAAAGAATTAGATTATAACCTGAGAAAAACTAGACTTGTTGAAGGAAGTGCCTCCGTGACCTTAGCCCCATGTAAAAGTCTGGTATTAAATTTACTGCCCTTTATATGATTTCCATTCAGTGAATAAGTAGCAAGGCCATCTTTTACAGTACACTTGGACACATTTAAGCCTCTCCTCCTGCATAGTCACTCTGCCTTTTTCTTCCTCCCACAAAAAAGGGCGTTTCTTTAATGTACAGACTTAACTAATTCATACCCTGCTAGACCCCCCAGAGATAGTTTCTGAAGGATAAAAATGCACAAAAGCGATCCACTGCTCAGAACAGCCAGGCTTCTTGGTGTAATATCACTCAGCTGCTTTTTTGAGGTTTCACACACATTCACAAAAATAACAGCATTTTTAGCTGATCCCAATAGATTTTTCTCTGCAGCTGCACCACTTGAAAAAGCTTTTTGTTCCAGTTCTTAAAGTCTAAGTATTGAAAGTAATTTGGAAAGGGGGAAAAAAAAGAAAAATATCTCAATTATGATTTGTGTGTGTTGTGGTGATGACTTTAAGAACTGACTGGCTACAAATGGGCTTTGAAAAAGAAGCCCGCATAGCCATGGAAAATACAGGCCGTTCAGAGCTGAATATTGAACATGCCGTTGTAAACTCTCGTGGCACGTGGCTGGGTAGGTTTTTTGGCAAACCTATGGTCTCAACCTGCAGTGATGCTAAAGATATTAGCAAATTAGCACCAGAAAGCTTGCCAACTTATTCACCAGAGTCCTGCTCACTCTCTCACTGCTGTAATTAAAACTAATTATTTTCTAAAACATAGTAATACATGAATATGTGCAATAATCATTTTGTAGTGGGCAATCTGTGGAGTAGTTTAAGGTTTGTTGGTTTTGGTTTTTGTTTTTTGGTTTTTTCTCTTTATTTTCTTTTTCTTTTTTTGGCACATCGTACTGTATATGTGCTGCCTGGCTAGGACCAACCTTGCCTTTTGCATCGAGTATGATGGGTCCTTTGCATTCGCACTCAGGTTTATTTCTCTTTTTAAGAAGGATTTTTTTTTTTCTGCTTTCAGTCATTTATAAGTTTTATCCTCTTGTTATTCTCCTGTCTTCCTCATTCTTACTTTCTTCTTTCACACATCTGGTTTGGTGGTCTCCTGTATAGTCCCAGTAGCAACCCAGTTTTGTGCAGTTGGTTTTCACAGTGGGGTCCTTAGGGCTTCAGCTGTTATTCCCCAGACACCTATATGGCTTCACTGTTTGGTTCCACTTTTTCCTTTATAAAGAATATAACAAAATAAAACCACATTTTACCCTAGAAATATCAGTTTGTATTTGTGTCTTTGGTCAGTACTAGGCAGTTGTGATGGGATTAAATTCCATCCATGCAGTGGTAAAGTCTAGATGAATATTATTGAGTTCTGTGACCCTGTTATTGGTAGAGGTTGCCTGTAACGTGTATTTTGTATGCTGAGCCTTACATTAGTCTGAGTATGAACCTATGTCATTGGTCTCTTGGGAAGTAGTTGGGGAGTGGTAAGCCAAGGTACCAAATTGGACTATAAGCCATGGTACAAAAAAATCAAGGTTTTTTTTTCCTTTGGGGAAAAAAAACAGTTGTGTTTGTTCCTTAGTTGTAACTGAGATTATACAGTGCAGCAGTATAGAAGTTGAATTATTATGGAATGTGATGTTACAGTAGTTAATTTACTAAATTATATTTTCTTTTTTTTTTTTTATACAGCAAATACCCACTTTTACTCCCTCCCACTTCAAACCCCCTTCCCCAAATTGAGAACAAGTGAAAGACAACACTCATTACAAACACAAATTTCTACATTGGTTATGTCCCCCAATATATATGTCTCTCACTTCACAATGAGACCTTTACTTCTCTATCAGGAGATGGGTGCATATTTCATCATTAATCCTGGTCCTGGAATTGTGGTCAGTCATCATGCTGATTAGAGTTCATTAGTCTTTTTTTTTTTTTTTTTTTTGCTTTTTGGAGAGGGGAAGGTAGGGCACTTGGGGTTAAGTGACTTGCCCAAGGTTACATGGCTAGTTTTCTGTTAAGTGTCTGAGGCTGGATTTGAATTCAGGTCCTCCTGACTCCAGGGTTGCGCCACCTAGCCACTCCTCATTAGTCTTTTAGTCTTTCAAAGTAGTTGTCTTTATATAGTAGTTCATTTTAAAATCTTCTATTCTCCAAGTATGTAACACCTGTATTCTCTCCAGGGTTTTACTAGTTCTTTAAAAGGTTTAAGAAAATCTTAGTTTAGTAATTTTTTTGTGTGTTTAGCTGTGGCCTACTCCTTCTGTTGTTCTGACTGTGAAAGAAAAGGATATATGAATGGATAGGTAGAGAGATAGATAGGTATAATTTGGTCTTCAGCATGCAAAGACAACACCTTATTCTTGTCTGCTACAATATAGTACTATTTTCATTTCAAGGATACATGTTTTCCAGAGTTACGTATTTTTTACTTCTTCAAGGGAAGACCACGTGCCCCAAGCTTCGCTTCCCAGCATACATTAGCAGGTGACCCTGGCAAACCATAATTCTAAACTTTTTCTCCTATTTTCGATTAGCATCTATGGGTCTTGCAGATATGATGTCACCTGGTGAGTCCAAATTGCCTGTGCCTCTCAAAACAGATGGCAAAGAAGAAGTCCCTCCTCAGGCTGAGAGCAAGTCAAAGGTATTCCCTTCATCTTGTGCACGTGGTGTTGGTTTGGCCGAGCAGGAGGCTGCCATGTTGTCCTTTCTTCTCTGGATCTGGCCTCTCCTTTTTTGTTTCCTTTTTATTTCTTTCTCTCCCGCATGTCTTTTCCATTTGTGTGCAACCTATTTGTTTCCTACTTTTTTTTTTCCATGGTGCGGATCTGAAAGTTACTAGTTCTTATGGCATTTAACATGGGGGAGGAGGGAGTAGGGAGGAAACCAGAGGAAAAAGCACTTGGGAGTTTGGGGGTGGGGGAAAGAAGGGTTCTTGCCTGGTTTCGAACTTGCAGCCATTTTTCTCTGCCTTTAGTTTATAGCTTCCTGTTTTGGCCGCCTCAGCAGCAACAATATACTTAATATTTTGCTTTCCCACCTTATTTGATAAATAAGGTGAACAGCTTTTTTTTTTTCTTTCTTTCATAAGGGGAAACCCATGCTTAGCATTCCATGTTAGCTTGAAGTAAGCATGGTGGCTTAGTGTACATTATCCAAGCATCCAGCAAACTTACCAAGTTATACTAATTAAGAATGTTGTTTTAATACCTTATATATTTATGTGTATGTGTCTGTGTCTGTATATGTCTCTCTTTATATATACATATTATATATAAAAATTGGTCGGTCTGTTTTACTGGATGTACTTTTTTGTTATTTTAAATAAAGTTTGCCCTGCCTTTGTCATATTTTTTTTTTATTCCTCTACCACAGGATAGCTACAGCTCTCAGGGTATTTCTCAGCCCCCAACCCCAGGCAACCTGCCAGTCCCTTCCCCAATGTCCCCAAGCTCTGCTAGCATCTCCTCATTTCATGGAGATGAAAGTGATAGCATTAGCAGCCCAGGCTGGCCAAAGACTCCATCAAGCCCTGTAAGTGAAGTGGCTCTGGCTTTTGTTTTGGTTTTTTGGGGATTTTTGGTAATTAAGTCTATTTTAATGCTTGCTTGTTTGTTTGTTTCATTTTTTAAAAATTACAGTATTTATCCATGAAAGGATTATATTTACTTATAATATATTGTTAATAAAAGAATAAGTTTATGTGCATCATAGAAGTTTGAATTCTGATAGTTAAGTAGCTGTCATAAGACGCAAGCATTTGTCTCATGATTCACCTCTGTTCAAAGCATGCTGAATGTGTTTATAAGGAGAATCCTTTTTTTGTTACTGGGTCCAAACTCCTTTACACAAGTGACTTCATTAAATGTTCGGTTCATTGTGCACTTAGAGAAGGTTTTCAGAATGAGGTGTTTTCTTCCGTTATAGGAGAACTAATAGCAACCATGGTGTAAATTACAAGCTCGGCATCTGAACTAAAGTCTTTTATGGACAGTTCAGCCTCTGAAACATCTTATTTCCAAATTGCCTATCTCAAAATGCAAATATTACAATCTTGGGGCACAGTTTAGCATAATATCAGTTGTGCATTGTTTCAATCCATTTGTCTGAAATGAACAAAAAGGCTGGGGAAAAGTTAATGCATGTGTATTTTTAGAATGCTACTTTTTAGATGAATAATGTTTACGTACATTAGAAATGGGTTAGGTAGAAAAATTTGTATCCTGCACAGCAATGCAAATATCCTTGAAATTAAGCAGTGGTTGTCGGATGAAATACAAAGAACATAAATGTTAATGTTAATTTCAAGGGAATTTTTTTTTTAAGTTTAAATATTCATTTGGCCATAGGTAAGTCTAGGGCATTTTTTTTACTCAATAGAAAAATTAATTTTGTGCCCTTACTAAAAGAATAATAGTTATGTTATAACATTTTATTTTATATTCATATGAAGAATAAGAAAGCACTTTAAAAAAAACTTTAACATGCAATTACCTTATGAAGAAGTCTTAATTAACACACTAATTTTTGTATGAAGAGCACAGCTCATAAAGAACAACTAGGAGATGATGAAGAATCTAACTGTAGATTCTGGCAGTCTAGTCAAAACCCAGAATGGAGGCTGCTATTAATTATCCCATTAAGTGATTTAAACAGAGTTGAAGGTTAAAGGAGTTGATTGTTCCAGAAAATGTTTATAGAATTCACATGGAGCTTCAGCGTAACCAGCATTTTCCTTTTTAGACGAAGGAGGAGATGGCCACACTCTTGGTCACCTTGTCCACAGTGACATGTTTCATTTCCGAAATAATGGAGAAAAAATGGTCTTTAAACCTCCTAGGGAAAACTAATAGGAAGGGAGAAGAGTGCACCTCCTTAATTTTGATGTCTTTGTGTTATTTGCTTTGAGTCTCAGAAGGCAGTCAACATTGTGTTTTGTTTTTTCCATCTTTTCCCCTGTCCTTTTAAAAAAAAAAATTTTAAATCAATAAAACTGTAAGCTTTAAAATGGAATTTATACTTTATTTTTTAAGAAATTGATCTAAAAGTATGAAATCAAGAAGTTCAAGATGATAGCTTTCTAGACCAAATGGTTAATAGAATATACATAGATAGAACTATGTGTTCAGTATTTACCAGCTCCTCCTTAATAGTAAGCTTAATGTACTATCACTTAATAGTTATAGTATCCCTGTACAGGAACACTGGGGTGAAAATGAATTAAAAACCACAATTTTATCCTGCAGTCCTAAGAATTCTAAACAATTATTTGATATAATGTCTTGTATCTATAAAATGCTTTTTCAAAACACATTTCCTTATATTACTCACACCAATGCCACAAATTGTTACTGTTTATAAGGGTTTATAAGAGAATTCTTTGCTCTACTGGTACATAAAAAGATGTGAGAAGTGTAGTGAACTCTGTAGTGAAACCAGGTGACAGTGTTCCACACTGATGAAATGCCACTCTTTTGAATGAGATATTAATTTAAGAAGAGTACCAAAGTAGATTATAAATGAAGTGCATAGAATTATCTCTATTATCAAATAATTGCAAATATATGCAGTTCATTACTTCATGAACTGCAGACTGACCAGCATCTCATGTTTCCAACACCCTTTAATCTAGTGGTTCTCAAGCTTCCTAATGCCACGACCCTTTAATACCCGTATGTGGGCGTATCTGCATGTGGGCAGACCCACCTGGAGAGGAGCGGTGTCTCGGTTCCTAAGACCATTGGAAATATCTGTTTTCCGATGGTCTTAGGGGACCCCTTTGAAAGGCTCGTTCCACTCCCAAAGGGGTTGCATCCCACAGGTTGAGAACCGCTGCTTTAATCTAAATGCAGGACTGAAAATGTAGTGAATGTCAAGATATTTAATGCAATGTAATATAATTAATGCATATTCTAAAAATGAAAATTTTACTTTCACACACAAAAGTACATCTATACACACCAAAAAAAGAATGATCACATGTCTAGGGGAGAATGCATAAATGTAAGTCTACCTTTAAGAGGTGTTAAAGTGTTAACAGACTTAATTTATGTTTATAGTCCCTCTCCCTCCACCAGAAAAGATTGTAATAATATCTTACTGTAATTTTTCAATATCTTCTGGCTTTGCTTCTCCATATCAGACCAGGTCCTGCAAATGTGATAGTTTTGTTTGTTTTTTTAATCGGGCCCCTGCAAAAAAATACATTAACTATTTAAAGGCATGTGGGTATAATTTAGGGCACTGAAAATTTGGTAAATGCTACGTCAATGACCTAAAAAAAAGTTAACAATCATCCCAGAAAGAATCTAGTTTGCTTTCCCTGCCTAAACAAGTATAATATATTTTATTTATGCCATGACTAAAATCCTAGCCCCAAAGAGGTATATGTTGAACCCAATCAATTTTGACTTGGGTTTGCTCTTTGCTTTCCCAAACTGTTGTTTTTATAATGCTTTTTTTGATGTGCTGAATCCTTAATGAGTGTAATCGTTAGTCAGTTAAAGAAGCAGACTCAGAGGTGTCAACAGTCACATTACAGTTATTTAGAAAACATTATCTATTTGCAGGCTTCAGCCATTTCTTTTATCTTATCATCATAACTCTTTCATAAACACCCTGATAAATTAAGACCAAATATTTTTTAATTCTATATTTACCTGCATTTCAGTAGCGTCCATAACATCACAATGATTTCTAGACCAAATTAAATTCACTTTTTAAAGTAGGAGAACATTTTTATAATGGTGCTATGGAAGGATTTTTACAAGACTTAAAATCTTTTTTTAAAAACAAAAACAACAGCATTTTTCTAATGAAAATCGCCATCTTATGGCATTTTTCTTATCACATAAAAAAACATTTAATTTGCACAAAGTTTACGTGGCAGGTTGATAAGGGGGGGCGGGGCTAAGGAAGAGCTGAGATGAACACTAAAAATTCATAATTGCTTACCTTGTATTAAATTACCTGACCTCATAGGCCTTTTCATGTCAGGATCATACTTTATCCATAGAATGAGATACTAATCATTGCCAAAAACAAAAACCAACCACTACACACACACGCACGCGTGCGCACACACCACTCCCTAGTTGGACATTAGAAGAGCCAAGTCCTAAACTGGTAGTATATTATTGAAGCTTATGAGCAATATATTAGTAAAACTATTTGACTGACCCATAGCTAAAAGCTAACACTTTCATTTCATTGCTTTCATAATCCTTTATCAAGATTTTGAATGGACAGAGCCTCATTTGGAATGATCTAGAACAAAAGAATCAAACACAAGTCTGTGCTGCCCTCAACATTCCCAGTACAGCCAGAACCAGATTGAAATATAATTGGGCAAGATGACCAAAACAAATAAAAATACAGTAGAACAGAGATGATGTTATTGTGGTTTTTTAGGTCAATATGCTGCCTACAGCTATCCTTCTATATAAGATCTAGTGGACCCCATTTCTACTTCAGTTGGACATCACTGATCTAGAGTAGAAAGGAAATGGGAGTGAGGGAAACACACAGCTTTTCTCAGCTAAAGTAGTTGTGCCCACCTGAGGTTTAAATCCAATCCCATTTTCACACCAACAACAAAATTTAAAACAGCAAGACCATATTTTAATTGACCAATAACACAGCCCCCGTTTTTCTGTATTTCCAACAACTTTAACACCTTTTTATTAAATGCCTTTTTGTGTTTAAACATTTCTGATGCTACTGATTGAGCAGTTGTTTTTTTTTTAAACCTCCTTAATTGGGTAATAAGTTAATTGGAGATGAAAAGCACCCTCTTTTAATAGAAGTTTAACTTCCTGCTTGGCAGTGTACTTGGGCTCCTGTATCAGAGCCCACCTTTTATCAGGTGTGTTCATCCCAAATAATGTATCACCTAGCCTTAGACATCTGCTTTTTAAAGAGAAATGACAGTATATTCTTAAACTAAAGAGATTCCAATGAAATGTTTAACAGTCTGAAAGATAATGGAACTGTGTTAGGAAATATGTATTTTAAAACAGTGACTGTTCATAAATAAGCTACGATGTAAGTCTTGTGTTGTCACACAGAATAATCTTCTTCTAAGGAACTCTTCAATAACAATTCAAAAGAACTCTTTGTATTATCTGTCTGGAGTAGCAGGCCAGACCCCATGGTCTTGATTTCGCCAACATAAAGCCAATCACTTTACTCGCCTAGGTCATGCAGCCTATTTGTGCAGGCACCAGAGTGGCCCAAAATGCCCTTTTAACTTTTTAGTATCACAGTTGGGTAGCACAGAATACCAAGTACCAATGATATAAATTAGGTATTTGAAGAAAGTTGAAATACATCACTATAGTAATAATGGAAGCGCTAAATCTTTATTCCAGCTTGTGCTGTCATATGTACAATTGCTAACACGTGTTTTTAGGGGAAAAAATTACTAAAAAAAATACTGAAACAAAGAAAATTATTAGCAAAATGGTAATGATAATGCACATTTATTAAGATCGAGGCTTACAAAATGTTTTCCTCATAATAGACTTACAAGGTAGGTGGTGCAAGCATTTCTTATTATATATAGTCTTTCATTATGCCACATTACCCAACTAAATTTCAAGCTTGCATCTCCAGAGAATTCCTACTCCGAAACTCTAAAGCCCCCAGTTATATCTAGTTTGTTCCCTCCATTGTTTTTCACTGAAAACTATGTATTAGTGTTATTCTCATATATACAGCTAAGTTTAGCCACTCTCATCTTGACAATGGTCACCAATAAATATTTATTAAGAACCTACTACGTAGGGGCAGGTAGGTGGCGCAGTAAATAGAGAACCGGTCCTGGAGTCAGGAGGACCTGAGTTCAAATCCAGTCTGAGACACTTGACACAAAAACTATCCATGTGACCATGGGCAAGTCACTTAACCCCAATTGCCCTCCAGAAAGAAAAAAAACAAAAAAACCTACTATGTGTCAGGCCCTGGAAATATAAAGAAAGGCAAAAGACAATCCCTGCCATGAGGAACTCACACTATTTGGGGAAGATAACATGAAAAAGACATACAGACAAAATATATACAGATAAATTGTAGGTAATCAGCAGACGGAAGGTTCCTAGCATTAAGTATGGTTGAAAGAGAAGTAGGGATAAGAAAAAAAAATTTTTGACAGTCCTGTCACATCAGGCCATTGAGTGACGTGATGCTGTTTTGGTTGAGGGGAAGAAGAAAGGGAGCCCAGAAATTTGTTTTATTTGGAGTAAACTACAATTTAAGATCAAAGAAAGGAAATGTTGAAGGTTCATTTTCCCCATTTATTTGAAAAATGACATGAGACATTATCAGAAACTTGCCTTCTGGGATTCAACGCTTTTGTATCAATGAGATAAAATTGTTCATTTCATATAAAGGGGAGTTTGGGCCCTTTAAAGTCAAATAAGTTCTTAATTAAGAGAATGTATTGTTTGTGCCTGAACTAGTAGCCTTCATTCCTAACTGTTGTGTGATAGCAGTAGTTTGTTTGATATCTTCTTCTTCTTATACATGTTGTGAGTTCCTTACTTTTGTCTTATCCTCCCCTTTTCCCTCCTCTTGCCCTCACCCCACCTCCAAACGCACTCTCTGTGCTTTAGAAATCAAGCTCTTCTACAACCACTGGGGAGAAGATCACAAGAGTGTATGAGCTGGGGAATGAGCCGGAGCGCAGGCTGTGGGTGGACAGATACCTGACCTTCATGGAGGAACGAGGCTCACCTGTGACCAGTCTGCCAGCAGTGGGAAAAAAGCCCCTGGACCTGTTCAGACTCTATGTCTGCGTCAAAGAGATCGGAGGCTTGGCACAGGTAAGGAGAGACTAGGTGCTGATTTTGATAGTGTCTTGAGGGGCAGGAAGGTTTATGCTCTCTGATTTTCTGTACCCTGTAATTTTATCAAAAGGATGACTTGGGTGAAAGCTTCAGTGGCACACTGATCAAATCAGGTGACAGGCCTGGAAGGAACAAGTGGCTAATATGTTGGATGACAGCATCCAAAAATTTCAACAGGCTTGAAAGTTGACTCCATTTTAATAAGATAACATTTCACTATATAGTCCTTCACTTGAATTAAAAACAATTCAACTCCTCAAATCTAAGAGTGGGCTAGAGATTTTGTTTGAAAACAATCTGGGTTTCTTTGTAGATTACAATTCCACTATGAGTTCCTAATGCCAAAAGCTAATGCCATTTTCGGTTCTGTTAAGAAGCATGATATCAAAAGAAAGAGAAGTCAAGCCACATGTAGAGTACTGTGGTCAGTTTTGCATGCATGCCCAAAGGAGAGACACCATGCCACCTGAGAACCATTGGAAACAACTTGAAATACTTAGCCTAGATCATCATATGTCAAATATTAATTAAGACTTTTTCTTCTTAGATCCAGAGAGCAAAACCAGGGCCATTGGGTAGAAGTTGTAGTAAGACAGATGCAGATTCATTACAAAACTTTTATAAAACAATTAGAGCCAGCTACCCAACAGTTCTAGTGAGAGAGTAAGTTTCTCCAAAGCTAGAGCTTTTCAAGTGAAGTCCAAACAACCACTTTTTAACCTCATTATATAGAGGGGCATCCTGTACAACTGTAGATTGAACTAGGATAGGTGGTCTTCTTGACCTCTTCCTAATTCTGAGATTGTGTGATTTTCCATCCGCTTCATGGTCCACCTGTGTTTTAAAAAAAAAAAAATCCTAAGAGCTTTAAACTGCCCTGAAGAGTTTGGGGGATACCGTATATGTGCCATACACATGGAAATGGGAATGTGTGACAAGTCTGTGAAACAAGTGAGGACGGTGGCCTGACTGAAGAGAAATGAGCATGGTAATTTTATGGGATGGTGAAGAGACCAGTCTGTCTGTTGAGGAATGTTTGAAGATTCCATTGAGAAAGGGGGCCACACCAGATCTTATGCAATTAGTTAAGGCACACAAAGGAATTAAGACTTGAAAAATGGAAAAATGGAGAACCACTGAAGATTTTTAATCAATTGTTCAATCATTTCAGTCGTGTCTGACTCTTTGTGACCCCATTTGGGGTTTTCTTGGCAAACACTGAAGTGGGGTTGCCATTTCCTTCTCTGATTCATTTTACAAATGAGGAAAATGAATTGTCCAGGGTCTGATACCAGATTTGAACTCAGGAAAGGTAGTGTTCCTGACTCCAGGACTCTGGGGTTTTTTTTGTTTAATCAGTAGAGTGATCAATCTGGTGCACTATAATGGATGGATTGAAGGGAGCCTAAGATCATACATGATGGTTCTCCCAGTATTGCAGTAATCTAGGCAAATGAAGAGGGATAGATGTATGCAAAATGCATCTTGAAGGAAGAATTAATTGGTAAGACCTGGTCACTTGGCTAGATGTAGAGCATGAATAAGGGGCATCAGTCAAAGCTAACACCTTGGTTTTTAGCCTTGGGTCACAGGGAATATGATTTGTACTATTGATAGAAACAGAAAAATAGAAGAAATTATTTTTTTCAGAGAGAGAGTACTGAGGTACCATTACATAAAGGCTCTAGGTAAAGCCTGTGATTACTGAGCCATCAAAGGCAAAAAAAAAAAAAAGTTCTTGAGTAAATTTTAGTAGAAGTCAAGGTAAGGAAAATAAACATTTCAAGGTTATTTCTTTCTGGTTTTTTTGGTGTCATTTATTTTTATGACTATTTTAAACACTTCTTATAACTATTTTCAGAATAATTCCTGGAATTAATATTTGAATTGAGGAATATAATATTTAAAGTTTTAAAAATCTTCAGGCCATTATCATTTAGGTTCAAGTGGAATGGAGAATTGCATTTTAGTAATTGAAGCTTAAAAAAAAAAAATCAAGGCCCTCTCAGGAGCCCCCTTTCCCTTCTCCATTTGCCCACCCCAATTCTTCAACTCCTTTCAAATCCTTCAGCCCCTTTGAGACTTCTAAAATATACCTGTAGACGAGAGAAATAATAGGATCGGCCCCTAAAGAAATGTAGAAATTGTTGGAACACCTCACCCTAGCTATTTCAACAGTGTGTATGACCAACTGAATCCTACAAAGGGAGTCCTTGCTGGCTTAGCTAATGAGGCTTATTTGAATGTAGCTGGATGGCACAGTGGTGGAGAACTGGGCTGGCATTGCCCACCTCCTGGCATGATCCCTACCTAGTGGGCCATCGGATATGGTTGGGAGCAGGTGCTGCATATTTATCAGTTCACAGCTTTGCATTTCAGGGTGTCCCAAGCAGCGTTCTGTTTACCATTTCTGAGGCAATCCACAGGCCTGCTGTTTGTAGCCTTGTTTTAAATGCCAAAATACTGGGCATTTAGACATTGAATGTTTCTGTGAGCATTATGCAGTTTGTTCATTATGCACCACTTAGAGCTAAGTAAATGGGTATAAAGAGCTTTGTGACGAGGTTTGGATCCTAAAATTTAATATTTTATGAAAAACTGTTTCCTTAACCCTTCAAATGCTATTGGGTGTAACAGGTATATCAAAAGGCCAAATATTCTCCAAGTTATTTGCAAATCCTCATGTTTTATTTATTCATTTGAATAACCTTTTATAACTCTGCTCCCTAGAGGCAACTAAAAGGTTAAAATATTACCTAAACTTTTTTTTTAATCATGCTTTTTCTTGCAATTATATTCTTCTTTGACCTAAATTTAAAAGGAGAAGCACCCCATTCCTTGGTCCCACTTGATGGGGCAGGGGTACAGCAGCAATTTCCTCCACAAGTATAAATTGTGCCCACCAACCACACTTAAGCTGACGGTGTTAATAGGGCCCCACTCAGTGCATTAAATGGTATGTCACCATGTCTTCAAGTTACAGTTATTTAGTAAAGGGGCCCGATTTCTGGTGTATCTTGTCTTCAGTAAGGCAATGATCAATCCCCCAAGAAAGCCTCAAGTGGCAGGACAGGAGCCAGGAATTACAGGCTCATCCTTCTGGCAGCTTGTGGCTATTTGGGAGGAAACACTGTTTTGTTTTGTTTTTATTTTTTCATATCAATGCTCAAACGCTTAAATTGCAGAATAGTGCTAGTGTTATTGCTTTTTTAAATTAGTTTTTAGAACTTTTTTTTTTAATTAGAAGAGGGCGGGAGTGTGAGTGAGAGCATACATTTGTTCAGAGATAAATTGCTCGCTAGGAGCAGCACAAGCCCTGGATGAGTGCAGAACATTAGAAAGAGGCACCAGGCAAAAGACTCAACAAGCAAAGCTTTTTATGTAGCTATCAGCAGGTTCCTTAATGGTTTTATAACTGTAAATGCTGTCTATGCACTACTGAGTGGGAGTAATGAGCATTAGTTAAAAGAGGCAAATAAAAAAAAAAGTAAACCAAGACATTAAGTGCAATTTTTTTTTTGGTCTCCTGGCTCTAAACAAGCCACTTTGCTGCAAACCAATGATCTTGCTATTTATTTTGCCTAGGTTAATAAAAACAAAAAGTGGCGCGAGCTGGCCACCAACCTGAATGTGGGCACCTCTAGCAGTGCAGCCAGCTCCTTGAAAAAGCAGTATATTCAGTACCTGTTTGCCTTTGAGTGCAAGATTGAAAGAGGGGAGGAGCCCCCTCCTGAAGTCTTCAGCACCGGGGATACTAAGAAACAAGCTAAGATTCAGCCGCCATCTCCTGGTGAGTAGGAGAACTACAGTCATTTGTAGAGAAATAAAGATTAAAGCAAGGGTGGTTGATTACCATGAAAAGCAATGGAGCACCCAGAATGCGTTAGATGCCATACCCTCCAAAAGACATAGTCTCTACCCTTGGCAAATGCGTATGACAATAAACAAGACGAACAAGTGGAATGAGTGCATTTTCCCACGTTATATCAGTTGTGATTTAGAGGTAGTGTTTTTAGATTTTGGAATATGGAGGGGGGAAAAAGATTTTGGAATATGAGATTTTTTTTTTGGTAGTTTTAGTTTGTTTAATTTTCAGTTTAATCTAAATCCTGAGAAATGATGTCGAGCAGAGAAGTCAAGCACATGCCTGGAGTTGCTACCCAATGTCCCCCATTCCCAGTGAGACCCAACCAGATTAAAATGTAATTGAGAAATATTTAGCAAAATAAATAAAAATACAGTGGAATGTAGATAATGCTAATAGATGGTTTTCTAAATCACTATACTATCCACAGGGATGCTTATGTAAGGGTGTAGTGCCTCCCCAGCCCCCTTTCTATTTGATTTTGATAACCTGTGGTATGAAGAGAGCCTAAGAATTTGTAACCTGAGAATAGTAGTTCAGAGTTTAATGCCGTAGGTTTTGGAGTAATAGATTAATAAACACTATACCTCTTACTCCTTCACTCCCTACACACATTTCTTTTGAGTATTCCCTTACAATTTTTCTATAAAATAAGCGATTGAATCTTGGTTCTCATTTGCTCACTTTAAGATCTCATTAACCTGCTTTAATATTTTCTCTTTTGGATCTTCTGTCCATCTTTACAAAGACCTGTAGAATTCCAGTATTTGGGGAATTAAGCCACAAGATTGTGATGGATGAAAAAGTCCGCTGAGCTATGAAATAAGTCACTTTCATTGTCTTGCTTGGCAGGAAACTACTGGCAAGCTGAAAAAGTGGACCTATCCTGATGGTCCCCAACCCATCAATGCAACATTTCATTTTTTAAAACATAGCAAAGAAGCAATTTTAAGGAATTTAGTACACTACTGTGGTGAAATGCTATAAGGCTATTTTATTGTCCTTGTGGTTTTGTTGTTTTTGTTTTTGAGTAGCACAGTCTTTGACCTAGGTCTTAGATGTTCTGAGTATCATTCCTAACCCTGCCATAGATCTGCCCTGGCCATCTCACCTGACTTGGGTCTTGGTTTTCTTATGTGCAGAATAAGGATAACTATACCTGTGTCTTCTTTTAACTTAAAAGATTTCATCGGTTCATTGCCTGTGATCAAAGTGGAGTCATTTGAGATCCTTAGAAGAGAAGCATTACAATAATTCAAGTTGACAGTAGCTATACTTGTAGCCTGTAGTAGTACGTAGTAGTAGCAGGAGCAGTAGCAGTAGTAGTAGTATCTCTTCTCTTTTAGAGAGTTCCATGTTTTTCTTAGTACTTCGTGTTCTGTTTTTTGTTGTCTCAGGTTTTGACAAATGACATTGGGTAAGGAAGCATCTTTTAGTTGGAGCATAGTATTAGAGGATTTCCTTAAAACATCCTCTTAAAAGAAGCAAATTAAAAAGTAAACCAAAACAGTGTGCTGTGTGTTTGGGGATGGGGAGTTGGCCCTCTTAGCTTTAAACAAACCATTTTGCAGCAAACTAGTGATGTTACCATTTATTTTGCCTAGGTTAATAAAAATAACAAGCTGGCACCATTCTAACATGACTTTAATACAAGTTTTTTGAACTGTCTCAGGCAAAATGTCATAACATTTTTCATGACTTCTTTCTGGCCACTGAGAATTACATTTACAAACGGGGTGGCTACTCCTAAATTTTGTTGTGTATCACCTCTTCCCTGACTAGTTCTAAATAATTCCTACTATTAAAGGGTTCTGTTTGGTTTTAAACTGTTCCATTTTTGAAGTCACAACACACCAAAATATTTTTCCAGTATCTCTTCTCACGCACTGCAACTTTTAAACATCATTTTAAGCAGTAACTAAAAAAAATAAAAAGTTACCACCTGGTGAAAAGACAATTTTTTTTTTTTTTTTTTTTTTTTTTTTTGCTTTTTTGGAGGGCAGGAGGCAGGGCAATTGGGGGTAAGTGACTTGCCCAGTGTCACACGGCTAGTGTTAAGTGTCTAAGGCTAGATTTGAACTCGGGTCCTCCTGACTCCAGGGCTGGTACTCTATTCACTGCACCACCTAGCCACCCCAATTAATTATTTTTAAATAAACAATTCTTCTGGCTGCCATCTTGGCAACTAAAGTAATAGCTCAAGTGAGACCATCAGGAGATTTTGAGGGCCACTCTTGATTTCGACTAACAATCCCTTGATTTTTATGACTAGGCCTTGAGAAAAAGTAAATCTTCCTCCCATCCTTAGAATCTCTGAGTCTTTATTCATCATCTAACACCTTAAAAACTATAAAATCTAATTTAGAATTTTCCACAACATGACATTCAGTTCACAGAGTTAAAACAAGCTGCCTATGAACAGCCCTGAAACTATTTTTTCCAAAATAAAAACCCAGCAGGACATAGGGACCAAAGTGGGGATGTCTGCAAAGATCTAAAGGCGTGTTTTATTTGCCAGGAAAGAACTTATGTCACTGAATGGTCTGCACTTGTGTATGGAGAATGGCTTTCCCAGTGTGCATCAGCTTTAGTACAAGAAATCCCGCTGGGGTATAGATGCTTCAGAAAGTATAGGGCCGGTTCCCTTAACAGTCAGCCCTTTCTCTTTTCCCTTTTTTTTAAACTGCAGTTTATGGCAACATTATCGTTTTAACGCCACAAAAGAGCTAGGATTGCAGGTGTACTTCAGATAATCCATCCCTTTTAGTCGTCTAAATGGAGCTGAAGCCCTCTGGAACAGGAAGTAGGCATAAAGGTTCCTGGTCTTAACCATTAAGTCGATACACATGAGGAAAAGCGCCTTACATAATGCACAAGCAAGCTAAATGGATTGAGCTGGGAATTGTGCTGCTTTCAAGACACTGCTTGACAGAACAAAGAGGAATGTCGGCCCTAGATGATGGTGGTCTCATTAACAAATCCATTGGCTTCTTTCATTTATATGATTGTGTTTTTTTTTCCCCAGACAAGAAACATGTTTTAGGTAATAGTGTTTAATAAACAGATGCTCAAGGCCATTTTTATGTCATGAGATTTTAACCCAGGATGAGAGACCTGGGCCCCCATCAAATCCAACCTTCTCATGCTAGGGAGAATGAAACCAAGGAACCCAGAGAGGTAGAAAGTCCTTTACCCAAGTGACCCCACAGCAAGCCAGTGGATGAACCTAGGCTGGGACCCGTGGCTCTAAGTTTTCTTTCTTTTCTCAGGCATTTATTGGTTAGTATACTAATGAACTAATTGCCAGTCTGGGAATTGAGTTGTGTTCTGAACACATTTACTTGGTCAGAATCTCATATATTAACCTAAAGACATCAATTTCCAGCTAAAGTAAAATGTGTGCTGTTGAGCCACCTTTTGGACTTGTCTCAACCTAAATTTTGATTTTTTCCCCCTAATGCTAGAGCCATCATATAGCACATTTCACTCTAATTCATTTTGAGTGATAGCCATGAGTTTTTTCCCATATATACAAAGTTTGTTGCAAAATGAAACTAAAATAGCATTAAATAAAAAAGCGTTATTCTAGGTAAAGAATTAATGGTCACTTCTGAACTCTGTTCTAAGTATATTCTAACCCTCTTCTATGTTTAAGTTGATGTGTCTTACACTGATCTCAAATTGAATTCTGCCAGCTCCTGGAAATCCATAAAGACCCACCCTTTTCGGACACCAGAAGCCAGTCATCAGTGTAGCCACTGCTTGAGTGTCTGGGTGGTTTTTTTTTTTCCACGCTGTGAGACTCAGATTACTGCTTTCAAATAAGTAGAATTAGCCGACAAAGGTAACGAAGGCTGAGAAGGGCTTTAGGGGCATATGGTGGTGTCTTTATGATGCCAATGGGGATCTCATTATAATAAACGTATAAAAGTTTGTGCTAAAGTTGTAATGAACAGAGCCAAGGCCTCGCTTCCTAAGGTTGCCTTGGTAGCAGCGAAGCCAGGCTTGGGGAGAAGGAGCCAGGGATGGGGTAAAGAAGCCAGTCATTCAATTAGTAAGTCTGTAACCAAAAACCCATCCATCTTTGCTGGCAGGTGGCTGACTGAATTTCTATTATTAGCTGACAGGTGATGTCACAAAATCTGTCATGGATCCAACTAGGGAATCCTCAGTGGAAGATAAATGAGAAAAGGGTCTGGGTTATAAACAAAGATGGCCTCTGATTGACCTCCATTCACTGTAGACCTGTGACATCCCAGACTCTCCTTCCCTTTCCCCATCCCCCTTTCCCCAACCCCAGTCAGAACTAGGGCACTGGGTTCATGCTGTGTAAATTATCTTCCCAGCGTGGAGTCTGGCTGTTCAGTCTGAAGTATGTGAATGTACTTAACCTTCAATAACCTTTCCATTGTTTACTTTAGAGTATACATTTGTAGCTTCTGGCAAAAGGTAGGGCTATCCTAGAGAGCCTGCCAGCCTTCTCTATTAATGGAGTTTCAAGAGGTTGCATTCATTTTTTTTTCCCTTTCCTGAAAGGGGAAAAGAGACTGTAGAGGGAGAGAAAAAAACACTGGCAAAGGGGAAGAATTTTTCCCTTTTTTATTAGCTGTAAATTTGAACAGTTGTAAATAAGGGTCGTTCCAAAATCACACAGCTTTGTAAGCCATCTTTCCAAGGAGTTGTGGATGCTGTTTGCTCCTAATGATTTAAAATGCAGATTTCTTCTCTGCCACTTCTTAGAAAGGTGAAGGTATATCTGCTCCTGTTCTTTCACATTTGTGAAGGGTTCCCCATCTTTCTTTTATTATCGGTGGATTTCCCCCCATTTTCATATTTCTGTGTGTGTTTCCCAGTGTTGATTTTTACCTCCCCAGTGGTCAACCCTTAATAATAAATACAACAGAAAATTAGTCACTAAACTTTTCTCTATTCATTGCCTGGAATCTTCCCGCGTCACCTTTCTTTTCCTTACGGCTTATAGTTTCTATAAAGGGACTGGATAAACTTTATATAAAGTTGGCCCCTTCTTCCTACACAAACGATTTCCATTTTAGCTCTCACTGACTGACAATGTGGTCTTACTCTGAGTTTTTAAAGTCATTCTCCTCCATAGTTAAATATGATTCTCCATGTTAAACAGAACCTCATCTGATATATGGTATTTAACTTAGTGACCTGTCTTATTTCTACTTGTTTCAGTTTGGGCAGTGGGGAAGTAGGGAAAAGTTCATTTACTTTTTTTCCAAGACGCCCTTTTTAGCTTTGAAAAAGCAAGCAAGAAAGTCAGAGCGCTCGTTCTAGTTATCATTTCATTGTTTGGAGATTAAAATAGCATCATTTACCTCTTCATATAGCATTCAGAGGGGAAATGACTAAGCTTTTAATGGTGGCAAATCCTAGAGGTTGAAAAAAGTACTGAAATGCCATTAGGTTTGTTATGAACTCATTTCATTGCCTGTTTTTGTGGATAATCTCTCGCCTTTCCTCTCCTTTCATCTTGACACCACCATCAGCTAATTCGGGATCCTTACAAGGTCCGCAGACCCCCCAGTCAACTGGTAGTAACTCTATGGCAGAAGTTCCAGGTGATCTGAAGCCACCCACACCAGCCTCTACACCTCATGGACAGATGACACCAATACCAGGTGGCAGGTATGTTAAGATGCACACCTTATTTGACTGCTGGCTATAAGGAAGCTGTTCATAGCTCATTACTTATTTTCCTAGAGTGTCCTCCATAGAGAAAGAAATTAAGTTTGCATGGCATTCTGGAGATTCTTAGAAGGCTACTAACTACAAAATTCATTTCTATGGGCTATTCTAAAGATATATTTTCTGTATCTAAAAATACAGTTCATTGTATACTGATTCATTGCAGTGGTAATTCCTACTGTGTCATTGAACTTTCATTTCCTCCCTCTGTCCAGGAACAGTGCAGTCAGTGTGCATGACCCCTTCTCGGATGTGAGCGATTCCTCATTCCCCAAACGGAACTCCATGACACCAAATGCGCCATACCAGCAGGGCATGAACATTCCAGACATGATGGGAAGGATGCCCTATGAACCTAACAAGGACCCTTTTGGTGGAATGAGAAAAGGTATATACTTAATGGAACCTGCATTGTGGTAGTCACATCCTTTATCTTCCTGTCAGATACCATCACCAGGTCTCTCAAAAGGAGATAAAGTGGTGTTTTACACACACACACACACACACACACACACACACACACACACGCACACACAGTTTTATATACACATCTAAATTGTAGTTATATTATAAAAACATTTTGATGTAATAAATACTTATAAATATTATATGTGTATGTTTTATACACACAAAAAATATTTTATATACATATCTAAATTATAGTTATATCATAAAATATTGATATAATAAATACATAAATGTTTTGTGTACATATATTTATGTATATATATGTTTTATACACCATATGTGTATATGTATATAAGCATTTATATAATGTATATTTTTAATCACATGTGGCAGCTAGATGGCCCAGTGGATAGAGCTCACTGAGCTTACCTGAGTTCATATCTGGCCTCAGACGCTACTACCTGTATGACCCTGGGCAAGTCATTTAATCCTGTTTACCTTGGTTTCCCCTTCTGTAAAATGATCTGATATCTTTGCCAAGAAAAACCCCAAAACGGGGTCATGGAGAGTCAGACATGACTAAAAATGACTGAACAACAGCAACACATATAAAACATTTAAATAATGCTGTTTTTTTATCACATACATATACACATGCATATACTGTGTATTCATCAATTTCTGCTGTATAGTAAGGCTATCCAAGTTACTGTACCTTTCTAGCTTCCATCTAAGAAAGATGCTTCCAGAGGAAGCTCAGTTATCATTTTCTGTGACCCTCTCCTAGCCTATAGGTATTACCTGCTTTAAAAAAAAAAATCTGACTTTTTTTTTAAGCAGAAAAATTAGAGAGTAAATATTAGTTTTTCAAATGCACTGCTCCAATCTTCTTTAAATCAGATCTTCTCTAGTGCATTTAAATATTCCTTTACAGATCATGAATTACTTCATATCAAGTCTGAAGAACAGGATGACATAGTACTAAAGTCTTAGGTGTTACTACCTAACCAATCAGAAATGAAGATCAAGCATCTCTGAAATTAAAATGTAAATTAGTAGGAATGTTGGATTTGATTTTCCACAATTACAATTGCATCTTTACAGGGATATATCTTCTGCTCTCTTGTATAAAGTGAAAATACAGCTGTACTTCTTGTTATAAATCCCAATAGCTCCCTATTACCTCCAAGACTAAATACAGGTTCCCCAGTTTGCCATTTAAGAAACCCTTTCACGTTCTAACTCCAAACTGCCTTTCCAGCTCAATAACTTATTCCACTTCTTGTATTCTGTGGTCCAACCAAATTAACATTCTTGCTGTCTCTCACAAACACCACTTTCTGTCACCATGCCTTGGCACAAGCCATCCCCCAAGCCTGAAATGGATTCCCTCCTCACCTCTGCCTCTTAGAACCCCTGCTTTCCTTCAAAACTAAGATCAAACACCACTATCTACATAAGGCCTTTTCTGATTCCTTCAGCCTTTCTGACCCTCAAGCGCCAGCCTGCCTTGTATGTGTATGTTTTAATATAGCATAAGTATCTTGAAGTCCTCTCCAAATACAGTGTAAGCCCCTTGAGGCCGGGGTCACTTTTCTTTTGGTCTTTGTATTTGGCACAGTATCTGATACCTAGTGAGAGCTTAAAAGCTCGTTAATTGATGGATAGTGGGGTGTAGGTTACACCAGATGTTACTGGGGTCCCTTCCAACTCTCTAAATTCCATAATTCTGTGACTTTGGAAAGAGAAGTAGCTAAGTGTAGGCAGGTGACATTTTGAGAGTCTAGGTTAGAGTTTATTGTAAACTAAACCAATTATCTACCTATACTAGGGCATGCAGACTATTTTCATATTCCTTTTATTTCACAAAGCCCATACTTTTTATTATTTAGAGAGAAAAATCCTTACTAACAAGGTTTTAGGTTGGTGAAAATTTTTAGTCCCACACTGTAACCTGTCTTGAGAGAACTAGATAGAATTTAAGTATCATTTAATGTAACGTGTTACCATCATCAACTAAGTGAGACAGTGACTTGAATGAACCCTATTCCTCAAATTTTTTCTCCTTTTTTTGTCTCCCTGTAAATTAACAACATTTAAATAATTGGGACCAAATTAAAATAATATTCCCCCCCACTCAAAAGATAATGGAAATTTAGGTGCTTCTTAGATTACCTTCGGGGCTAATTAGACTGTGCCCATATCCCTGACCCAAATGAAATAGAAACTGTCTTCCCCACTTCGTCCCATGTCAGTTTTATTACATCAGTACACCAGTGAATTTACTGAGGTCTGGCGAGAACAGTTGTCACCCAAAGTCTGGGAGTCTTTCGTATTGTCTTACTACAAAAAAATGAGGCAGTAGGTTGTTAGGGAGAAAGCCCAATCCTGAAATCGGGAGCCCTGGATTCTTAGTGTTGATTTCCTGCCTCTCGCTGAGTGTCCTCAGACAAGTTTCTTAACCACTGTACCTCAGTGTTCATCTATCTGTAAAATGATGTTGATAGTGAGATAAAAAGTAGGTAAATATTTTCATAGGTTCACAGTCTAGAAGCAGAAGGGATTTCAGAGGCCGTCTATTCCAGCCAGCTCATTTTAGAAATGAACAGACAGTACCCAGGAAATAAACTGACTTGATAAAAGCTGTATAACAGTGTGTGTGGTTTAGTAGAGGTTGGTTCTGAGAGGCCTTTTCTCAGTGATATAGTATTGATTCTCTCTAGGTTTTTGTGACCCTACTCTCCCTGGTTCTCTTCCTTCCTGTCTGACCACTCTGTATCTGCCCCCTTATTTCTGTCCCTGCCACCACCCTGGTCTATGCCCTCATTACTTCACACCTTACTCTTCCTGCCTTAAGTCTTTCTACACTCAGCTGCCAAATTGATCTTCCTAAAGTACAGCTCTGATCAGGTCACTCCCAACACTCTACCCCACCCCCAAACCCTTTCAATAAATTCCAGTGTTAACTCCAGGATCAATTATAAAATCCTTTGGTTTTCAAAGCCTTTCATGTCCTGGCCTCTTCCCATCTCTCCAGTCTTTGAATACCTTACATCTCTCTATGTACTCTGTGATACAAGTGATGTTACAGCCTCCTTACTGATCCTTGCATATGAGAGATACTCCATCTCTCAACGCCAGGCATTTCCACTGGCAGTGCTCCTCTATGGCTGGAAAGCTCTTCCTCCAAATATCCCCCTCTTGACTTCCTTTGGGTCTCAGCTAATGTCCCACCTTCTGTTATCAAGCCCTTGCCCATCCTCCTTACTGTTAGTGCCTTCTCTCTGAAACCACCCCCAATTTATCTGTATGTATTCTGTATATAGAGTTGTTATATATTGTCTCCCCAACCCCCATTAGACTGTGAACTCCTTGAGAATAGGTATTTTTAAAATATTTTTGCCTTTCTTTGTATCCCCAATGCTTAACATAGGTTACCCAACACAGTAGGCACTAAACAAGTTAGCATCAGTTTCTAGCTGCAAAATGGAGATAATCCTAGCACTAACCATTTAATAGAATTGTTGTAGGAAAAGCATTTGATAAATCTTAAAACATTATAGAGATATGATATTATAATGGAAGATAGTATTGTGAATGCTGAATTCTGTCGTGTGCATTATTCAAACTTATTAGGCTTCCAGTTTTTTTTTTACCAACTTAGAAAATTTTCATCAGGCCTTCCCATGCTTATAATAACCATCAATAGACTGAAAAAGCTCAGTATTAATACTGCAGGTCAATTAAGATTTTTATTAAAATTCCTAATTGCCTACAGGCTAGTTTCTTCTGGGTCTGGCCTAATTTCCTTCAGGTCCTAGGCCTGTGTTAATTTGCATATCTGACCTAATTGGAACTCTTCTCTCTGTTATAAATACAATTGTTTCTCCTTTCATTAATTGGAATTACTCTAATTCTGTAGCTATTTTCTTTACCCTGATTCCATAAAGGTCACCACCTGGATAAATCTTGTAGGTTAGAAAATATTTTTTTAAGTGTTTCTCTTTTTTTATAAATTACCCTCTTGGCAGAAATCATACCTACCTACATATCCTTCTGTTCTCTGTTTAAAAAATAAATTCTCAGCCTACAGTCTTCTTCCAGTGAAAACACTAGTTTAGAATGTACTAAATTTTGAAATAGTAGGTTGTACTTCTTAATTCCCTCAAAACTGAGTTTCCAAAGGGTGCATTGACATCAGCAAATACGACTCTGCAGGTACTACTCATTTTCCATTATTTTTCATAGGCCAGTAAATTTGTATATGATGTTTGCAGAACTCCACTCAGGGGTGTGGAACTCTTTGTTTTGAGTATGACTAGTAATTCTTCTACTGAATACTACTTGTGTTCCTGAAAGCAGACCTCAGAAGTACTTGCATTTGGGGTTCTCCGTTTACCCAGGTACTCGGGCCTGGAGATCTGCATCCCTAAGCTATATACTCCTTACCACATTGTCACGTTTTAGTGAAGAGGGTAAGTGTGTGGAGATGATCAAGAAAGGGAGGAGCCAGGTCCTTCCTCCAGCTGGCCTGTCGCTACAACTCTCCTTCCACATGGATCATGCAACTGGGGAGGGGGACAGGTGAGAAGGGGGACATATGGAAACAACAAGGAACTTTAGAAACTAGCTAGCAGAGCCAGAGCCCTTAGGACGTCCAGGCTCAAGATCAGAGGGATTCTTCTAGATTGGCAGTGCGGGAGCAGGAGAAATTCCGTTGACAACATGAACTCTCCCCCACTTTAAATACCCAAGTCCCCAAAACTCATTTTGAACTTGAAATTTAATTGCACCCAAATTCGCTATTCTGCTCTCTCAAAATTGTTGCTTTATTTTGGCATTAGATACCAGTAATCATTGTTAGGATGGTACATCTGGAATTATTAGGGTTCTGGGCATTATTTCCTATAAAATAACTGATAAATGTAGTAGAAGTTTACCTTGAAACTTTTGTATCAGTGCTAGGTTGTCAGTCCTTCCTTTAGTGATTATTCCTTTAAAATATTGCAGTGTCTGGAAGCAATGAACCCTTCATGACACCAGGACAAATGCCTAATAGTGGAATGCAGGACATGTATAACCAAGCCCCAGCAGGAGCAATGTCCAACATGGGAATGGGCCAGAGGCAGCAGTTCCCCTATGGAGCCAGTTATGACAGAAGGTAAGCTTTGTTTTGATTTGTTTTTCCCTAAGGTGAAGACAGAGAACATTTTCATAGGAATCCTCTTTTCTCCATAAGAGAGAACAGATCAGTTCATACACTGAGAGCTCTGGTAACTGAGCCACTACTGATCACTATGTTTCTGGTTTCTATGGCGATTAATGAGGTAGGGAGTGGCCACTCATTCAGCCTACTGTTGATCAACACTTGGGTGTGTTAGACAACTGCCTTCATAGGTCTGACTCCTCATGTGTGTGTCTGGGCAGAGCAGAATCCTCAGTCTTTAAAATGCAGGTGTATTGATGTAGATGAACATGCCAAACCACCCAAGTTATAAAAATTTGCTTCACTTGCCTTGAATGTGTTAGAAATCTTCTCTCCAAGTACTCAGTCTTTACTATTTGAAATAAAAAAAACACATTTCTCAAAACTATCATTTCATTTCTAAACTATCAAATGTTTTCATTTATTGTAATAACTGTGAAATATATTACTACAGTTTGCAAAAGTTTGTGTTTACGTGAAATGAAGCAGGAATTCTTCAACTTCAATTCTCTCTCTCTCTCTCTCTCTGTCTTTCTCTCTCCCTTCCTCTCTATTATACTCCCATATCCCCAATCTCTCATCTCCTGCTGAAATAGTTTTGGGACATGTCTATGCATTGAAAAAACTACAATGAGAATTAACCTGTAGGCTATGTTTGTAGGTGCACAGATAGCATTTGAAAACCTTTCGAAGTGGATTTGCCATAGCTTTCTACCTCTTCCTCTTTGACATAGAGTCCAGTTTTGAATAAAAAGTCCGGTAGGAGCCATAGCACAGGCTTTTCTTCCTTGGTATCTTTGAAAAAGAGAAAGCTGTAATACCTACCTAGGTTTAGTTTTATGTTTGTAGAAGAAAAGTAATTCAAAGAAATGTATCTGAAAGATAAAAAGATCAGTAAAAGTATTTTTGCACAGAATAAATATGAAAAGAGTTCATAGTTGAACTATTTAGAAAAATACATTGGGAATTAAGTAATTCCCAATGTAATTTAATTCCCAGACTAAAATAGATGCTTAGAAAAGTTATCTTTGTAAAGGCTCATTATTTAGGTATGGGTTACCTCTTTTTCTGAAAATTGCCTCTCTTAGTCAGTAAATTCTATACTTGCCCAACAGATTGAATTTAGATGATGAATTTTTTTCTTTGTTGGGGAGGGAAAGACATTAAGAGGGGGAAAAGCACTATTAAAACTTTTCTAGTTAAATAAAACCACACTTGTGTTATGGCTTATCTCAGAAATGCTTATTTTTTTTCCTTGAAATAAAAAGTATAAGGTCCTGTCTCTCATTAAATTAGTATAGCTTGATTGAAAAGGCAGCATAGGACCTGTTCAAAATAATACCGATACAGTGCCTTCTAGCAGTGACCCTAACCTTGTCCTTGTTTTCTGATGGTTATCCTAACCAGCAAATGAGGGTGATCAATTCTCTGCAGCATCTGTATTCATTAGATAACCATTATAGTTCTAATAAGTACAGGCATTTGGTATACAATGTTGGGCTTTGCTTTGGTTTGTTTGGGAGTTTGGGGTTGAACAGGCAGGTTTAAGGGACACTGTTCACCATCCTTAGAAAGTGAAAAGATGCTCTTAGAATTCTGTACCATTGCTTTTCCGAAGCTTTTTTTTTTTTTCTATTTCTTCTACTGTGTTTTCAAGAACTTCACCTGGTTGGGGTGGCTAGGTGGCGCAGTGAATAGAGCCCCGGCCCTGGAGTCAGGAGGACTTGAGTTCAAATCCAGCCTCAGACACTTGACACACACTTACTAGCCGTGTGACCCTGGGCGAGTCACTTAACCCCAATTGCCCCCCAAAAAAGCAAAAAATAAAAATAAAAAAAAAGAACTTCACCTGGCCTAGTTTTAAAACATCAATCTATAGGCTTCTGCCACTTGGTTGGGAGGTGAGAAAAGCAGTTTACTTATCCCATAATAATAGAATTCCTTTCTCTTACTCCTAGAAATACCCCTTAACTCCTCACTACTCACCATCCAGAATTGAACCAATCTGATCATTTCTGACCCAGACTAGTTGAAAATATAAGTTCCTTGAGAGCAAGGACTGTTTTTTTTTTTTAAATTTTATTATAGTTTGCATCATTCATTTCCACAAGATTTTGAGTTACATATTTTCTCCCCCTTTTTCCCCCTCCACCACCCCAAAACAGCCATCCCAGTGTGTCCCCCCATCCCCCAGTCTATTCTCTCCTATGTCACTTTTCGGTAGGGCAGGATGGATCTCCCAACCACAGTGCCTGTGTATCTCAAGTTCCAGTTGGATGTAGTCAATAATAATAACAATAATAATTGCATATATATATATATATATACATATATATATACACATATATATATATATAT